>QYAP01000610.1:2738-27163 GCA_003988905.1 Hymenotorrendiella dingleyae
TTAAGTCCTAAAACGTCTGATCTACGGTTGCATATGCGACCTAGAACCATCTAAAACTGTATGCCGGAACTTGGCAAGAGGACGAATTCCAACAAATTTTATATTATTTAAAATAATCTATTATTTTATATAATATTTATAATTTTAAGTAAAAATATTAATTTATTTTATAATATATTAAATATTAATATTATTATTTAATATATATAAAAAGATTTAAAAGAAATATTTATTCTTACTTTAATTATTATTTCTTTTCTTTTTTTAAAAAATTAATAATATTCTTAAAATTACTGAAAATAATTAAAAAACAAATATAATAAATTTATTATAAATAATTAATTCTTTTTAATATATTTAATTATTTTAATCTATTATAATATTATATTCTTTTTTAGTTTTAATATTAAAAATTAATTTTAAAGATTATAAATTAATATTAAAAAAATTAAAAAACTTTCAAATAAAATTTTTAATCGATTAATAATCTTATAAAAAGTTTATAATAGATTTTAATAATATAATAGAAATAATATAATTATAATATATAATATTAAAAGAATTTTTTTCTTAAATATTATAAAATAAGAAATACTTATTATTTAAATTAAATTAATAATATTATTAAATTCTATTAATTTCTTTCTCTTTTAATTAAAATCTTATCTTTTATTTAATATATAATATATATAAAAATAGTTAATTTTAACCTTTTATATTATATTAAACGTAATATAAGAATCGTAATTTAAAATAATATAAAAACTACAATTTCATATTATAATCTTATTTAATATATATATTAAATTAATATTAATATTATATTTAATATTATAAATATTAAAATAAATAATAAGAATCTATTAATAAATAACGAATATAAAAATTAAAATATAATCTTAATTTCTTTTATTTTTTATATATTTCTTTTTATTAATTAAAGAAATCTTAATAATTTCTTTTATTTATTTTCTTATTTTAATATTATATTTTAAAAATAAGTTTTAAATTTATATATAAATAATATTTTTATTCTTTTTTTCTTATTTTAAAAAGAATTAAAAGGAATTTATTCTTTTTTTTTTAATTTATTTTAATTTTTCTTTATCTTTTATTTCTATTTTTCTTATTTTTTTTTATTTAATTAAAATATTCCTTTTTTCTTAATTTATTTTAAGAATTTATTCTTTCTTTTTTAATCTATTTAATTAAAATATTCCTTTTATTCTCTCTTTTTTTTTAATTTTCGCCTTTTAATATTTTAAATTAAGAAAAAAGATTAAAAGAATTTTAGAATTAACCTTTTAAATCCTTATTATTTTAAAAATAGATTCTTTCTTTCTTCTTTTAATTTGTTTATAATTATTTATTAAGATTTTAATTTCTCTTCTTTTAATTTATTTAAGAATTCTATTCCTTTTATTTCTTTTTACCTTTTATTTCTATTCTTTTTATTTCTTTTAATTTATTATTTCTATTCTTTTTCTTTTAATTTATTTATTAAGATTTTATTTCCTTTTAATCTTTTCTTATTTCGAAAATCTATTCTTTTTCTTTTAATTTCTTAATATTTTAAATTAAGAAAAAAGAATAAAAATATTATATATAAACTTTTAAAATATATATTTAAAAATATCGCTTTTTCTTTAATTAATTAAATTAAAATAAGATTAATTAGAAATAAGCCGAAAAATCTTAGTTTCTTCCCTTATAAAAGAGAAATCTAATAAGCGGTTACTTTTACTTTATAAATATCCCTATTACGTAAGCAATTATTTAATTCCTTCTAAGAATAATAGCATTATTAGCGCAGGATTTATTAGGCCTGCATTCCCTAATTAGATTACTTTAATCACCTCCTTCTCTTTACTTCGTAAGACGGATGCCGAAATAGACGCTCAAAAATGATTGCGCCCTTTTCTCAACCACCGCCCTTTTGTGGGCCACGCCTTTCTCCTGACCTCGCTTATTAGTCATCACCACCTGGTACGTACCGATCACATAAATATTTCACACGTCTCTTCCCTCTCACTCACCCCATCTACATATTAAATTATAAATTTGAGCACAAGAGTTCAAAGCTTCGTCAAATCTTTCATCCACACAGGACAGCTCCTCATAAAACGGCAAAATATGACATCGCAAACAAAAATCAAGGTAGTCTTCTTCGACTTCATGGGTACATGTTTAGACTGGCACAGCGGAATTCTCAAAACATTACCTCAATCAATCCCCGAAGATGAGCGATCAAAACTCGCTCTCGAATGGCGACACGACTACTTCGATGCAAATACCGCGCGCATTGCTGCCGGCGAGTCCACGGAAGATATCGACATTACTCTCCTTCGAACCCTCAACGCTCTGCTAGAAAAACACCCAGAGCGCAAAATTCTGTTCAACGATCAAATGAAGCATCTCTGCGTAAGAGCATGGCACTCCATGCCCGCATGGCCCGAAGTCTCCCAAGCCATCAACCAGCTAAAGACCGCCGGCTACGAAGTATTCGTCTACGCAAACGGAACCACACGACTACAACTCGACCTATGCAAATCATCCGGTCTCTCATTCGGCATGTTATTTTCCAGCGAATTACTAGGAGTATACAAGCCTGCTCCGGAAAGTTACCAGAAGGTGTTGAAAATGGTAAAGGTGAAGCCTGAGGAAACGGTTATGGTTGCTGCGCATGCGTATGATGTGAGAGGCGCGAAGGAAGCGGGAATGAGGACCGTGTATATTCACAGGTGGACGGATGATATCAATGAGGATATGGAGGTTGTGAGGGGAGAGAATGATTTTTTCCTGGAGGATATGAGGGGTCTTGCGGGGGTTATTGGGAGGCTTTAATAAGTTGATGAGCGCCGGGAGTTAATGACCTTTCTTTTGGAATTTAAATAATTGAAGCGAAGTATCACAAAGATGGAAGCAGTTCCAAAGTTTTCAGCGAGAGATTTTTTGCAACGATAGATTCCTCACTTCGGTGGTGGTCAGTGTTGTTGGAATCTCGTTGCAAGTACGTACCTCACTAACTGGAGCACAACCCCCCCTCCCTCCACTTGCATGTTTTATGGTCAGCTGTGTTAGGTTACTAGAGACAATGGGGGTTGAAATGAGAGAAAGGGCTCAAAGGGGGGTATTGTCATTCCAACCAATTCGATATTGCACTGCATCACGTTCTCAGCCTTCGGATCAAGCCCGAATTTCTATAAATACGCGCTATTTTTTCTGTCAATTAAAGTCGAGTTTTCGTAGCATTACTTTAAACCTCCAAGTGATTGATTAGTGTCATAAATAGACCTAGTTGCGCAAGTCATACTACACTACAATTCGCTTATTTGAGCGCACGACATGGAGGCCGAAGACTCGCTTCCCGGGTTCCACCGCATCCGACTTCACAACGTTAACCTCGTATTCCCAACACTTACACATAATATCACGTACCGATGCAACTCTCCCCGCACAAGAATCTTACGGCATGACATCGATTGTGGTTCTTAATAGCAACTGTTTCTTCCAAGGATTCTCGCAAATTCCAGATGTCGCAGGCCGTTGCGATGAAGTTCATAATCGCTCTCTTGGTTCTGGTCGCTACGAGTGCGGCACAAATCACTCCCACAGGACCTTTCACTATTGGCGCGTTCAGTCCACCATGGGCTAGGATTGCTATCAATGCGAATGATGGTTTATTGTGGATTGTAAGTCGATATCGTCTATGAGTTTATTCGAGAGAGATCCGTTTTTACCACTTTGTCAAGTTGTGGGAAACTTCATAGCTGATTTATCGTACACAGGGCAAAGATCCATCCTCGCACTCTCCAACAGCAGAGGATATAGATTGCACCGAATACCCAGGAGACTCAACCGTCCTCATCACCGGAAACGGCACGCTATTTCTAGACGTCGGACTTCCATCAGGCCAACAAGGTCCCTCCCCCTCCCCTTTCTCTTACCTTCCCCTTACCATCATATTAACATCCATCTTCACTCCATAGTATACGTCTCCTCAACCGGCGCACTCAGCTACACCAAACCACACGACCCCTGCATGCCCCCCTCCGGCAGCGCCTCCGGATTTCTGCGCTTCCAAAGCATAGCAGGAGGAGCACCCATCCCTATCACATTCCAAAACAATGATTTTAGAGCTTGTCCTGTGAATGCGACGACGCAGCCGGGTGTTTATCAGGTTTTTGCTGATGCGGTTGGGGTTGATCCGGGGGGGTGTACGAAGTTCGAGATGAGGACTTATGGGGCTGGTGGGGTGGATGCTTGGGAGTATTAGCTGTTCGAAGGGGGTGGTGAGGGTTGGCGGAATCGTAGGAATGTTGAAGGGTTGATGATTTTTCTGGTATCTCGCTGGATATCAAAATATTACCTAGGTAGGTATGTGACTGTATGTCAATCTAGCATGAAAGAACCCAGATAACCCCTAGAAGTAAAGTCCTGTGCAATTGAGTAGTTCGCTTCGTGTGGAACTTCTTCACAAATAAGTGCATTCGTAACTGCCTGCATTCATTACAGTACTGTACCGGTATTGCGGGAAAATGCGGAGAGTATGACAACAAAACAAAGATCAAGAATGCTGGGCGAAGATACAATCGGTCATACCGTACATCTTTCATACTTGAAGCATGTGCTCACCATCTAGTCTAGAAATATATCGTAAATCGTAACATACAGATCCATCATCGCGTCCATTCGGACCCAGCCCCCCTCTCATTTCTCATCATTCATATGTCGCCTGAGCACATTCTAACGTCCCACCTCTTTCAAACCCAAAAGCATGTTCAAAAACACCCAAACCCAATAACGCCTCATGATACATATACAACACCGCATTCTCGGTAGTCATCCAACCCTATTTTACATCAACCCAATCGTAACATCACCCTGAACCCTCGCATACAGATCAACCTATGCAAAAGTTAGCACTGGCACTTTCCCCACTCCCACCATGCATCGGTATAACTCACCTCAACCTCCAAATCCAACTCAATCTTCACCCTAATACTGCTAGGATCCTCCTCCTTGGCCGGACGATCCTTAATCCTGCTCTCCCTCACAGGCCCTTGTCTGGGCACCATATCCTGCTGTGGCTGTCCAGTCTGCATCTGCTGCTGATTCTGTTGTTCTCCATTTTGCTGGATCTGTTGGTTTTGATTTGGGGCTTCTGATTCGTAGTCGTCGGAATCGTAGGTGTATTCTTGCGAGTTGTCTGAAGCCTGTTGGACTTCGGCTTGTTTGTTGTTTGACATTTTGAGTTTTTTGGGGGGACTGTAAGGTATTAGAAGGGTTGATGGGAGATTGGTAATGGTGAGTTTCGTACACGTTATTGTTTGATGGAGGTAGGAGTTGTACTGAGGTGTTGGTTTGGTGGTATTTGGTGTTCAAATTTTCGAAGTTTGTTCAGTGCAAGAAGGTTTCTATGGCAAACTCAATATAAATGCAGATTCGGGTCTTATTTCAATGGCATTTCAAATCTCCATCATGTTTCTGATCCTCCGTTTTTCTTGATTTCTGTCTGACGAGTGTCGATCGCGAACTGCGAATGATGTAACTGACGTCATTGACCCCCCTGAAGCGAGCAACACAGGGGTTTAAGCGAAAGCCCTATGGCCACATTTATGGGGGAGGATTACACCACTGCGGGGAAAGCTTTGGTAGTGATTTTTTGGGGAGTGATTTTCGTTTGTGTCATCATGAAAGTTCCGGTTGAGTGAAGAGATGGAAAAGGGACGTCACGATCAACGGGGTGAGTTTGGATTCGAGCTGAGTTTGGATTCGAGCCAATGGTGAAACTGAGCTGATGGAAATGAGATTCAACTGCGGAGAAAGCTACGTAGTTTTCTTTCCTCGTCCAGTGACATTACGAGTACCGGTACCTCTCCTCTACATCGAGATTCGAGCCTGTTAAAACTCCATTGGGAACTTGAATCAGACAATAAATGCCTTCTGCTCAACCTTCTGTCCGGCGGTGTCCGCATACAAACGCAACCCCAACGCGCATCAACTCATTCCATACAGCCCAGTCTTGAGTATCCCGCGGCGCGTATACGAAGAGGTATGTTGGTGGTATCACACGCCAAGCCGTTGTGCGCTCAAGGCGATGTGCTACGACTCGCCCGGATGAACGTGGCAAGTCTCGCCGAGAAACCTTGCGATGAATTTGGATGTTGAGAGCGTGGGCTTCTCGTATCTAGTTGGAGACTCGTTGGGACTACGAGGGAGAAAAAATGCTTGGGTAGAGCCACCCTCCAGGAGCTGACGTGTTGGTTGGAAAAAAGTATTCACCGCGTAGTATGTAGGTCTGTTTCTGCTAGCGTTGCTGGGTTGTAAATATTGGTTACAAACGACTCGCACGCAGTTTGCTCGCTTATGTTGGACTTTTCACTATTTCCGTTCCTCCTTCTTTAAGTGTTCTACTCCAACATGTTGGTGGTTCGTTGCATTCGCCTGCGTTGTGATTGCTAGTAGCGACTACAGTAGCGCTTACGAACGATCGTACGAATAGCCTCTTCTTTATGCCAATGCAATACCTTTCTATTTTACCTACTACGTCTGCAATATAACATTTGTTGCTCAAGTGCTTTGCAATATTTCGTCGCCCGACTTGATTGTGTGTTCTTATTCTCGGGGCTGAGCTCACATTATTGCAGTTCTTCGAGCAAATATTACTCGCCTCTTACCAGCATGTTTTGGGGGGACACTCTCCCTGGTTTTGCTCTCATAGTGAGCTATCTTAGTTCGGCTTTTGTGCTCTATGTAGGTCATTCCTAAGAGGAGGTTTGACAGCAGGCTGACAAGGTGTTGTGACAGATTGTGCTGGTTTTAAGTTACCGCCTCCTCCTTCACCCACTGCGTAATTACCCGGGCCCGCTACTCGCGAAGATCACTGATGGCTATGGTGGCTTCCACGCGCTATTGAGGAACTTACCTCTCATGACATATCAGAATCACCTGAAGCACGGTTCGGTCTTCCGCACTGGGCCGAATCGGCTCGTGTTCAACACAACCACTGCACTTCAAGGTAAGCTAGAACTTTGAACATGGCGAGAATATCCAAGTACTGATTCTAGAGCATAGAAATATACAATAATGACCGAGTCACTAAATCACACGTCTACCTACTTTCACTGCAGGCCAATGGCGTCGACAGCATTTTCAACTGTACAGACCGAGAGCGACATCGTTCCAAGCGCAGGCTGATTGCCAAGGTCGTCTCGGATCGTTCTGTCCGCCTCTTTGAACCGACCATAAAGGAGCAGATCCAAATCTTCCTTCAGCTGCTGCTGGCATCGTCCCAGAAACCCAATCCCAACCCAGTTGACATGTCCGAGCGGTGCAAACGACTCGGTCTGGACATTATCGGCGAGCTTGCCTTTGGTTTCCCACTGAACACGCAAACAGACGAGCATTATCGGTTCATGATCAAAGGCATCGCCTTTGGAAATTACCGCGTCAACTCCGTTTTCCAATTCCCAGCGCTCAAAAACCGCTTCCTTGACCCTCTTCTTCATGTCATGACCCGCAAGGGGCGTCTGGGCTACCTCAAGGCATTGGAGCACATGATCTCGAAGCGGCTTGCAATGGACAAACACGCCAAGACCGATTTCTATTCCTCTCTTGTGGAGCATGTCGATACAGGTGGTCCCGATAGTATTAGACTCACAAACTTGTGGTCCGAGGCGGTGTTTTTCTTCCCAGCCGGAGGTGACACCACCGCAACAGCCATGGCGGCTCTTTTCTTTTACCTTTCACGAAGCCCAGAAGCGTACCGCAAACTAGCCACCGAAGTCCGCGGTGCCTTTGCTGATGCTGATGAGATAAAGGGTGGACCGCAACTCTCGGGCTGCCACTATTTACGCGCCTCTTTTGACGAAGCTCTACGCCTGGCTTCTCCCGTCTCGGGCACTCTATGGTATGAGCTTGCCCAGGGAGAGCAAGAGAAAAATGGCCTATTGATCGTCGATGGTCATGTTATCCCGCCTGGCACCCAGCTCGGCGTGAATATCTATTCATTGCACCATAATGAGGATTACTTCCGTGATGCTTTCGCATTCAAGCCGGAGCGGTGGATGATTGATGACCAACCGGCGCTGCTCCAGATGCACGCTGCTTTCAATGCTTTCTCGACCGGGTCTCGTGGTTGCGCTGGCAAGTCGATGGCATATCTTGAGGCTGGTATTACAATTGCCAAAACACTTTGGTATTTCGACTTCAAGACCGCTCCGGGCCGGGAGGGCGCGGCTGGTGCAGGCAAGCCAGGTAACAGTACAGGCAGAGAGCGTGATGGGGAGTTTCAACTGTATGATGGCTTCACCGCGTCTCACGACGGACCCAATTTGGTTTTCTCTACTCGAGGTGATTACTGGCAGGATCTCAAGTGAGCATCTTCGCCATAGTCTGATACTTGCGCACATTGGAGACTTTGCGTTCAAGTTGCAAATCATCGGTAATCATCACTGAGAGTTGTTAAAATTGATAATCTAGGATTGGATTAGAATTGACTTCTCATCAATCAAGTTTACTATTCATAAAAATAGAACATGCTAGACATATATAGCTATTACGGCAATGAAGTTAACTCTTACCGAAAAGGGGGTTGAGCGCTTCTCGCTTAATCTCTTTGCCACGAACAGCTCTCTACAGAACTTAGCCTTAACGTAACCTAAGTAAAAGTATAAGATACAACCAAGCTGTCCCGAAAAAGGTGGCCAAAGCAGCCTACGAGCCGAGTGAATTGAAATGAGAGCTCATAATTGGCCATCGTAGGTCGGCAGATAAGGTCGTAAGGTTCTACTGTGGTCATCAGCCAAATCAGGTTAGAATTTGGAGGCCAATAAGGAAATTCTCCGAGTGGTTGACTCCTCCTGTGCTCACTACAAACCTTCAAAGAGAGTCTGGATCCTCAAAAGCAGAGGATGAGAATGCGTTGAAAGACAGGTTGTGATTGGTGAGGTAGGGTTTGCGCATAGCCTCGAGTATCGTTGTCACCTTCCAAATCGGGTTAGAATTTGGAGGCCAAGAAGGAAGTTTCCCGAATGGTTGATTTCAATGCGCCCATTTCCGAAAAATATTAAAGAGTCTGAATCCTCAAAAGCAGAGGATAAGAAGTCGATAAATGAGAAGTTGTGATTGGCAAGCGTCCCGAGGCAGATCCTGTTGTGGTTATCTTCCAAATGCAGTTAGAATTTGGAGGCCAAAACTTTCCGTCGGAGAGTGCTCTGAGTGGCTGTTGAGAAAAGGATCTGAGTTAGATGTGCATCTAGAGCTCTGAAATCTCAAAAGCAGAGGATGGGAATTCATGGAATAGAAGCTTATGATTGGATATGGGTAAGGGTTTCTACACAGCCTCGGAGGGCGAAGTTCTCTTCCAAATGCGGCCAAAATTTGGAGGCCAATAAGGGAGTGCTCTGAGTGGCTATTGAGGAAAAATGAAAGTGATCGTCGGTCAAAGCTCTGAAATCTCAAAAAGTCAGGGTAGGAATTCGAGGAATGGAACGCTATGATTGGAAAACGTAACGATATGGGTAAGGGTTTCTACACAGCCCCGAGGGGCGAAGTTCTCTTCCAAATGCGGCCGAAATTTGGAGGCCAATAAGGGAGTGCTCTGAGTGGTTAGAATTCCCCATGCACCTGCTCGGGAGCTCAGAAATCCCAAAAAGGGAGGGCAGGAAGTCGATAAATGGAAGGTTATGATTGGCAAGCGTAGCGATATGGGTAAGGGTTTCTGTGAAGCCTCGAATCCCGCAGTCAGCCCCAAATTCCACCCCCCCCCCAAAATGCTCCGAGGTCCCAAATAGAGAAAAGCTCTCCCTTCTACTTACCACCCCCTGAATTAGCAACTACCCTTCTTTGAAGGTATTTAGCCAGAAACGCCTAGTGGAATATCTTAGTAATCGTCCGAATCGAGTCAAAATTTGAAGGCCAAGTATGAATCATAAGTCCTCGAAATCTCAACAGAGGAGAGGGAAGTGGCCGATGAACGGAAGCTCGTGATTAGCGTACGATTTAGTGAGGTCCCGCAAGCTTCTCGTCCAGATCGCGCCAAAATTTGGAGGCCAAAAGTCAACGCTTTGAGTGCAGAATCGGAAGATGGTGCACCGCTTAAGTGTTAAAATCTCAAAAACCAGCACACCACAAACCCCCTCCCTCGAACTCCTAATTGGCGCATAACTCTCGGAGAGTCCCCGTCAGCCCATCATCCAAATACGGTTAGAATTTGGAGGCCAATAAGGGAGAGCTCTGAGTGGCCAAAAGACCCGGCCCTAAAAAGTTTGCCCCGACCTGAGTCTGAAATCTCACAAACCGGAGGTTAAGAAACCTTCCTCATCGAGTTCCTAATTGGCGTACAACTCTCGGTCAGTTCCTGTCAGCTTATGCACCTAATCGAGTTAGAATTTGGAGGCCAATGAGGGAGACCTCTGAGTGGCCTTTTCCATGATGACCCACGAAATTCAAAAGCAGGACCCCAAAAGGGTGTCTGAAATCCCAAAAACCAGCGTGCAAGAAACCTCCCTTATCGAGCTCCTAATTGGCGTACAACCTCCGGTCAGCTTCTGTCAGCTTACATTCCAAATGCGGTTAGAATTTGGAGGCCAATAAGATACCGTACTCTGAGTGGTTGAGAAGGGGGTTACCTTGTGTAGCTGTCGGTAAAAGCTCTGAAATCTCAAAAGCAGGAGGGCAAGAAAGCAAAGAACGGTAATTCATGATATTATTGGCCAAAATTTCCGAACCATGCTCGCTTGTGAATAGAGAAAGTTCTTGGCATGAAAGCTCTTAGGCAATGCAAAGAAAAAGTCTATACGAAAAAGTGAGGCGTTGTAATTTGATTTGGCATATGCCCTTGATATTCTTGCTGGGATTTGAAGGGAAGAAAATAGAGACTAGATAAAAGCCCGTTGCTGGAAGAAGAAGAAAGGTTCAAACTTCAAAGAGCATATAGCAAACCAAGGACAAGTAGCACGGAAACCTAGCATCTAAACCCATATATACGACTTTCCACAGCTATAAAACGACTCAATCCAAATCCGGAACCGGCAAATGGTCAATCAACTTAACCTTCCTGCCCAACTTCTTCAAAGCAGCAAGCGCATTCTCATCCCTCAATTTCTCCGTAGCCTTCGCATCCACAAGCACAAAATCATGTTTCAACACCTTGGAACCCTCAGGGACATTGTATTGTTTCGCTTCGGCGGGAGATACGGTGGTGAAATCGACGATGAGAGATTGTTTGACGCCGAAGACAGCGTCGGAGGTTTCGTAGGGGTCGTTGCGGAGGTAGAGGGCTCTGTTAGGTAAAGGAGAGTCAGTACATGTGAAGAGGAATGGAAAGAGGTATGGGAATGGGAATACGAACGTAATCAAATGATCCCACCCCTCCTTCTCAAACATAAAATGCATATGCGCCGGTCTCCACGGATGTCTCTTCAACAACTTAAGCAACTGACCCACCGGTCCATCATGCGGAATCGGATACGGCACAGGCACAATAGCCTTGAACCAAAACACTCCCTCGGCATCACTCTTCATCACACATCTGCCATCCGTCTTTCCTTCTGCGTGTTGCACATCATAATGGCCTGTGCTATCCGTCTCCCAAATATCAATCTTCACGCCCTCGATTGGGTTTCCGGAAATATCTTTGAGGGTGCAGAGGACGAGACAAGGTTCTCCGCCTGGGTCGGAGGACATGTTATCTCCATTTGCGAGCACGGGTGGATCGTGGACGTGGAAGGGACCTAAGACGGAGCCTTCGGTGCTGGAAGGTGGTTTCGGGTGGTCGATTGCATCGACGAGTAGAGAGAGACCGAGAATGTCGGAAAGAAGAATAAATTCCTGGCAGTTGATTTACTCGTTAGCATCTCCCAGATTGAAGCGCAGGAAATGGCAGCATGATACGTACATGCCGAACATCACTACTGATCTGTCCCACTTTCACCAGGAAATCCAAGGCGGCCATCCATTCTTTGGTGCTGAGTCTGGTTTCTCGAGCAAAATCGTGGAGATGTGTAACCAGTCGTTCCATCACATATGTTAATCGTTGATCGGAACTTTGCGAGTTGATGACAACAGTATTTTCCGTAATGTTGTCAATCGTCAAATCCTTCATTGGGGGTACATTAGCCATTGCTGGATCCATTTCTACGGAATTGGAGTTCGACTGCAAATCGATTGCAAGCTAAAGCGAAGTTGTGGAAGCTTTAGATGTGCGGGGTTGCGCGACGCGTCTTCGAGGTTCAAGGTCTTGTCGGATGTCGTAGCAAAGTTAGAAAGGCAGTCAGGAGTAGAGGAGATATATACTACAGGAGCGAGATAGGTAGGACAAGATGAGGGTCATGATTGGTAAATGCTTGCCAATACGTCGACTTAGGTTTGTCCTCCATCGGTTCTTGTGACGGCAACTCAAAAATCGCGGGGTACCAAGCACCGGAGGCGGGCAGGTGGGGTGGGGTTGTGCAGGAATAAAACCCGGCGCCACAACACCATGAAATGTCATGAAATACAAAGTGGCAACACTGGGAACCGAGATGAGGGTTTTGGTGCTACTGTCGAAAATTAACCCTGTAGGACGATACCGTACCGAGGCAATGAGAATTGGCAAGTGGGTGGTGTTATCAATAGGAACGAAATCGTGGGACAGGATAGGCAAAATAATTTCAGATGGTCATCACAATCACAATCACAGCACGTCAATGGAAAGCAATATGGTCAAGATTACTTCATATTTTTTCTTTCGCCGAGCAAAGCTATCTAATCCCAGTTCCACCACCTAACTAGATGCAACGTACAAGGCAACCTGCGAGATGAAAAAAAGAACGGAGAACAAATCTATTTCTTGGCACCAGCCTTGACAGCAGCCTTGGTGACCTTGGTGGCTTTGTCAATCTTCTTGACGGACTTGATGACACCGACAGCGACGGTTTGTCTCATATCACGGACGGCGAAACGTCCAAGAGGAGCGTAGTCAGTGAAGGCCTCAACACACATGGGCTTGGAAGGCTCCATGGTGACAATGGCGGCATCACCAGACTTGATGATCAACTTCTTGTCGTCGGTCTTCTCTTCAAGAGATTTACCGGTACGGCGATCGATCTTGGTCTTGATGGACTTGAACTTGCAGGCAATGTGGGCAGTGTGGCAATCAAGAACTGGAGCGTATCCATCAGAGACTTGACCAGGGTGGTTGAGAACAATGACTTGAGCGTCAAAGGTCTCAGCGGCCTGAGGTGGGTCGTTCTTGGAGTCACCGGCGACGTTACCACGACGGATTTCCTTGACGGAAACGTTCTTGACGTTGAAACCGACGTTGTCTCCTGGGAGACCCTCGACAAGTTGCTCGTGGTGCATCTCGACGGACTTGACTTCAGTGGTGACACCGGCTGGGGCGAAGGTGACGACCATACCGGCCTTGATGACACCGGTCTCGACACGTCCGACTGGCACCGTGCCAATACCACCAATCTTGTAGACATCCTGGAGAGGAAGACGGAGGGGCTTGTCGGTAGGACGGGATGGCTGATCAATGGCATCGATAGCCTCGAGGAGGGTCTTGCCGGAAGACTTTCCAGCCTTGGTCTCCTTCTCCCAACCCTTGTACCATGGGCAGTTGGTGGAGTTGTCGATCATGTTGTCACCGTTGAAACCAGAGATTGGGACGAAGGCAACGGTCTTTGGGTTGTATCCGACCTTCTTGATGAAGGAAGAGGTCTCCTTGATGATTTCTTGGAAACGAGACTCGGACCACTTGGTGGTGTCCATCTTGTTGATGGCAACGATGAGTTGCTTGACACCGAGAGTGTAGGCGAGGAGAGCGTGTTCACGAGTCTGACCATCCTTGGAGATACCAGCCTCGAACTCACCAGTACCAGCGGCAATGATGAGAACGGCACAATCAGCCTGGGAGGTACCAGTGATCATGTTCTTGATGAAATCACGATGACCAGGGGCATCTGGAAGAGGAAAAGTCAGTACAGTGATATATGGATGGTGGGCATCTGCGAACAGACGAGGATGACATACCAATGACGGTGACATAGTACTTGGGAGTCTCGAACTTCCAGAGAGCAATATCGATGGTGATACCACGCTCACGCTCGGCCTTTAATTTGTCCAAAACCCAGGCATATTTGAAAGAACCCTTGCCCAACTCGGCGGCTTCCTATGCATGGTGTCAGTGAGGGTTGCGAAACAATTGGTGCGACTTGGGACGGATGAAAGAAAAGAAAAGAAAAGGTTGTATGTCAATGTTGTTGATAGGCGACGATGATGTGCAGGTGAAACGCTGTGGCCCAGGTCGTGCGGCGGGTGGAGTGGATCGAGTGGTGCAAAGGCGCTTGGGCGCACAGTGCAAAAAAATTTGATCGTGATCTCGCTTGTTGCCCCACCGAGGGGCACACATTTGCGATAAGAAAAAAGAGAAAAGATGACGGCGACGAAATGGAGGGGTATGAGATCTTACCTTCTCGAACTTCTCGATGGTACGCTTGTCAATTCCACCGCACTTGTAGATCAAATGACCTGTATGTATTGTGAGCCTGTTGTTCTGTTGTCGCATGGAGATGGAGGGCTTTCTGCTTACCAGTGGTGGTGGACTTTCCGGAATCGACGTGGCCGATAACGACGACGTTAATATGAGCCTTTTCCTTTCTGCGAAGAGAAGACACAGGTCAGCATGCGCTCCAAGAAAATCGAGTCCATCGTCGCGATGATGCTGTTGATGGACTGCGGACGGCAGAAGAAGACAGGTTGACTCACCCCATGATTGCGGTAATGTATGTAACGGTTGTGTGTGTTTGTTTTGTCGGGAAACTTGAGCTGGAGCGGGGTAAAGGTCAGTTCGAGGTCCTTGATCTTGCGATGCGGTTGAAGATGTCGATGATGATGGTGTTGATGGATGGAGGATGGAAGACTTACTGCTCAGTGTAGATGCTTGATCAACGGTATGAGCGGACGAAGAGGAAAGGGAATGGATTGAAAGGTTTGCAAGGCTTTTGTAGAGGGGAGGTGGGAGGGCGGCCTTAGCGTCAGTGCCACTTTTAGCGCGGCGCTTGGCCGCTTTAGGGCTTTTAGCCCCGCTATGCCCGCAGTGACTCGACCGGCACAAAAAATTGAGGTCGCGAAACAAGTGAATGGTCGCGCGTTGCCTGGCTCTCGCTCGCGCTCTCGATGCCACAAGAAGCTTCTGGTTCAATGAGTAACCCGGTGAATTATTTGCTTCTGATTCTCTTCCACGCTGTAATTTTTGCCAATGTACGAAGAATCCGACGATCGAGTCACTCAGTGGCGGCGCTCAATTTCTCAGGCTCTGTGCAGGAATCCAAAATGTGTGGCAACATGGCGGGGTTCTTCGTGCCCAATGCGGGGTCACGATATTTTTTACGCCAGCCCGCCTGGATAGACCTCGCCACTTTTCCCTGCAATTCGTTGTGCCTGTTTTTTTCTGGCCATGCAAGAGTTGATTGGCGCTGGAATGGCTGCAGTTCAAACTTGGCGCTACGGACAAAATGCTCTATAACAGACCGAAGGCAGCTGTTTTCCCACACTAACTGCTGCAGCTCCCCTCGCTAATCATCTAGAGGCTTCAAGTGTTGATACATCCTGTTCGTCCCCCTTGCGCAAAAAAGGTGCGCAAAAGCTCCCGTTTATACTTTCTGCGAGTGCTGCTAAATGTCTCCCTGCCTACGTACATCTTCTCCCTTCGAGCGTTGAATCATCGAGCTCTGAGGGTTGAACTCCAGAGGCTGCAAAATAGCATCGGGAACCAGGTAGGTGAAGAAGAACATCAGTTTCCCGCTATGTACTCTACCTGTTTCCTTCTCTTCTATGCATGCTATTACGTCTATCTCCTGTGTTGCAATACTTTGAAAGCTCTCTGGAGCTACCAATTTCCGCTAGTAGCTGGCGAAGAGAAAACTCCTTGCATATATTGAATCTTCGGTTGGGATTTTGCGGTCATTGGCAAGTGCGCCGCTCAACCTAGGTTAGGTTCATTGTTGGCTCTGGCAAAGATAATTGCTTTCTAGTCATTCGTCTTACTCTTCAGCTTTCACGATCCTCCAACTACCCTGCTATACGAATCTGATAGTCATGCATCAGCGACCTTCCGTATTTCGTGCGTTTGCCGACAGGATCAATTTTCAGCCGCCTGTGCCTCCTGGCTTGCTCGATTTTCCGTTTCGCGCACAATGCTTGCCAATTCGCAGCGATCTTAATACCGACGACAGCACTGCCATTACTACAACAATTTTACGGAATGGACGTCTGCAAATGGTGCAACAAGGTGGAGGGGACTATAATTTTTGAGAATGCCAATTTGTGCTCTTCATGTCACGAAAAGGCGACCTGGGCGAGCCAAAACTCGCGGCCGTGTTCCATTTGCAACTCGCTGTTCACAGACGAGAATGTCACCCAAGCTCTTCTTTCGGAAGATGGCTATATGCATTCTGGACTTGGGACCCTGAGAGAGGCTGCGAAGAATGGCTGCCCGCTATGCAGAATATTCCTCCTACAAGATCAAAATACGGACTGGGCAAGACTGCAAACCGGCATAAAGCTCTTTGCAGAAACCAATGGCGATAGAACCGCTGGCAATATCAATTCGTTGTATTTCTGGTCAGAAACAGACCAATTTAAACTGGCCGTATCAGTATCCGCGGTTGAAGGTATTCTCGGCCGTACTTGGTAGCTCGCGCTTTGCTAACTGTGCACAGGCAACCCGGCATCGAGGCACATTAGCCAAAAACCTATCAAAACAAGCCTCGCAGACGATCAGACTTTTGCAAAAGCCCGCACTTGGATGCAGGAATGCTTGTCGACCCATTACGAAATTCAAAACATATCCTCGAAACCACTTCTACCTACACGAGTTCTCGACGTCGGAGAACGAGGGCAAACGTTTGTCAGGCTATTCGAGCCACCTTCTGGCACACACGAAAAATACGCGAATTTATCCTATTCTTGGGGAAGGGCAAGATTTTTGACAACGATCCAAGCGAATTACGAAAAACACAAGGAGGCAATTGAGCTATCTGTGCTCCCCAAAACCATTGAAGATGCGGTTCTGGTTACAAGAGGACTTGGACTCCAATATCTATGGGTTGACGCTCTTTGCATCATTCAGGATAGCACAGAGGATAAAATCAAAGAAATCGTCAAGATGGGTGATATATATAACAACTCGACCATTACAATTGCGGCAGTGAGTGCAAAGGCTGTGGGGGAAGGATTTTTGACGTTGAAGCCTCGGCTTACAGTTGATCTTCCGTATCGTTGTGTAAACGGCGAAATGGGACAGGTACAATTGGCACTACAGAGACTGATAGATATGTGGCAAGAAACCATGTTTACGAGAGCGTGGTGCCTCCAAGAGTACTTACTCTCAGGTAGGTTACTGCTATTTACTGACACTGAAGTGCTGTGGGCATGTCAGACAAATCCATTTGTCCATGCGGATACAACACATGACGTCTACAACGCTGAAGGAACCCAAATTGGTACCTCTCCATTTCGCAGATTACCCGAAAGCATATTCAATGGCTCCGGCGATGGCTCTGCAGCCCGAGATGATGCGATCGAGGGGTTCCAGCTTGAGGATTACCTGGAATGGACTAATTTGATAGCGAATTACTCACGCCGGAATTTGACTGTACTGTCTGATCGGCTTCCAGCTGTTGCAGGTGTTGCTGAAAAGTATCAACTTGTTTGGGGCGACAAGTACTATGCTGGGCTTGTAAGCATTTCTTGGCTCCTCTTTTCTCCTTTTCGAACCATTTTCTAACCACTTTCTATCCTAAATATTTTCAATCAACTACCAACCAATTCTGCTGCTGGTGGCCTCTTTCTTCTAGCTCTAGCAAATATTCAACTCCTGCTCCAATTTCTCTCTCATCTTGCCATCTTGGCCATGCTTCAGTTATCAAACTCCTAACACTCCCATCCACCAGTGGGCGCAATCCTTCATAGAACTCCTATCCTGGCAACGCGACACCACCAAATCCACCGGTGGCTCCGCCATCCCGGTCCCCTCCTACCGCGCCCCATCCTGGTCATGGGCCAGCATCGAAGGACCTCTAAAATTCGGCTTCAAACACGGTCTCGCGAATCCTCCTCCACCACCCGGCAAACCAGTTTTCAAGTCCAAGAACGTTCCCGGTGCTAAACTCATATCCTGCACCACCGAACCTTTATACCCCGATCTCCCACTCGGAGAAGTCAAATCCGGAAAGGCGGTTATTGAAGCACAGATGATCACGGCGGCTGCACTTATTGCTGTGGAACCAGCTTTTTTTCAGCCCGCCTACATCTCGTGGGATAACGAAGAACTTGGTGAGGAGGGGTTGAAAATGGCGTGGTGTTTGCTGGTTGGGGAGGCGTGGAGTGGCAGTCCGAAGACGAAGAGGAGTGAGGCAGTGTGTTTGATTTTGGTTAAGGTGACGCAAGAGGGTGGTGAAGGGGAGAGTGGTGAGGGGGAGAAGGGGAAGGAGGAGGTTTTTAGGAGAGTGGGTATTACGAGTTTTGATGCGAAGGGGGCGGCTAAGCCTTGGGCGGGGGAAGGGAAGAGTTGGGCGGGGGAGGGGAAGAGGAGGGTTGTTACTATTATTTGATATTTAGATGGTTGGTTTTTGCGTTGAATATCTTTGCATGCGTGGTAATTTGAAAGTTTAAACGGAAATTCTGATTGTTGCTTTTGGTTGTGATTGGCCCATCTTTTAACTGTCTATCTTGCTACTTACTACCTTATCTCTTCTCGTTTTTCTTCTCTCCTCCCTCTGGCGGAAATATATATATGCTACTCACATAGCAATTTCACTTTCTTCACCTTTCAAGATTCATTATTTTCGCATTTTTATTGTGGGATCTACGTCCTACTCATTAGTAAAGATGTCGAAGATTGCTAGTGTAGATACGCACAATAATATAAAGCTAATCGTAAATGAATTACCTTTTGGTTTCTTAAATTCAATTCAACGGAAAGTGGATGATTTGGTTCCGATATTACTTTTGATTAGTCGATCCTTATATGAATAACCAGATAGCTTAATGGGTGACGAGGAATCCTCGGTTATGTAAGCCTACTACGCCTCTTAAACGTTGAAAGTACCCCTTAATAGCGAGGTATTATTTGGGGTAAACAAAAAAGACAGTATTTTCATCCTCCCCTCGGGTTAAAAAGAATGCTATTCCGCCCAGCCTACCTCTAATTTCTATTCCTCTTTTCTTAACTTGCTTGAGCTTCTAATTCCTCTTCTCTTAGCCTGCCTGCCAAGATATATATTCCTTCTTACCTCAGATTTGCATTTATTCTAACCTAGCTTGTCTAATTAGCGTTTAGCCTGTCCGTTAATTTCTGACTTCCGATGCCGAAAAAGGGGGCCGGAAGTTTAAGCGAGCATTTTCGAATTGAAGCTAATTCTTTTAACCTAATTTGCCTCTAGTTTTTATTCCTTCTCTTCTAGCTTCTATAATATATAACCCGAAAAAAAAATTAAGAAAACGTACTTTTTTAATAATAACTCTTAATGGTTACTTTAATAAGCGTAAAAGATATAGAAGGGTCGATTAAATAATAGATTATTTTTTTTGAAAATTAAATTCTTTTCTATAAATATATTAGAATTATTTTAAAAACTTTGGTTCTGAAATTTTAATGTTTTTTCTTCGGATAACTTAAATATATAAGGTACTTATATTTCTAACTTTGATTATTTAATTAAAAGTAGATTTATATATATAAAAGATATATGATTAAATAGCGTTTTTAAAGTTCTATTATCTATTCTATTTATTAAACTTTTTATTAATAGTATATTAAATTATTTAGAATTAAAATAAATGAGTTTTATTATTAGGTTTTATATTCGGCTTTTATTATATATATTCGATAAAGCTCGGAATTATAAGATAATTTATTTAAAATCATTATTAAGATTATTATTATTTAAGGGTTAATTATTTAATATTATATTATTAAAAAATATTTATTTATTCGAAATCTTATATTTAATTATAAATTATTAATTTTATAACTTAATCTAAAGCGAATTTATAAGCTTTATATTACCCCTTAGATTAATATATCTTAACGTTTAATTACTTTTATTATTAAGAAAAATCAAAGTTAATATAAACTTTTTAAACTCTTCGAAATATATAAATAAACTCCGATTAATCAAAAAAAAATAATATACGATAAAAGGTAATGGAATTCCTAAAACGATACTAATTAACTTTTAATATTCTTTTAATAATTTTAAAAGTTATAATTAATATATTTCCCCGTATTAAACTATTATAATATAACTTTTATTATTCTATTATTTTATTACCTTTAAATTCATATACTCCCCCCCTCTTATAAGCTCCTGCTTACGTAATCGAGGTTTATAATCAAAATGGACGAATTATATATTTTCTACGAATTTACCCCGATTAATAATATAAACGCTATAAACGAATATAAGAGCTTTTTAGATAATAATACGAATAAAAGAATATATAAAAATAGAATTAAAATTAAGATTAACAAGAGCCTTAAATTAATAAGGATGTTAGATAATAAAAAAGAAAGATATAAAACTTTAAGCGTTAAAAATATATAAGATTAAATTAAAAATATTTTTATTTTTATTCTTAGCTTTTATAATAATAATCGTTAAAAATAAAATATATTAAAATAAAATATATATATCTAATAATTCTAAGTTCGCTTTATTATTATAAGAATAATAATTATATTTATATTTAAAATATTTAATATAAAGAAATTATTAAAATAAAAATAAAAATATTTAATATTTATAAGATAAATTAAATATATAAATAAAAGGGCCTTATTTTAAACTCTATTTATTAATTAGTTATTTATTATAAATTAATAAAGATTATATATCTATTATTATTTAAAGATAAAGAATAATTTTACCTTTAAATTATATAATTAATTATTTAAAAGAGACTATTATTAGATAAAGCTCTAATATATTACTCGATTATTTAAAGGTTATAAATCTTAGGAATTAATTTTATAATATTATTCCCTCTTTTAAATAAACTTCGCTTTAAAATTTAATATACGATTAAGAATCTTTTAAGTTTAATATTTAATTTATAATAAACTTATATTAAAATAGGATAATTTATACTTTAATAATTATTTATAAAGCTTATTTAATCATTTATAAATTATAAATAATAATTAAATCCTCGAATTTAATTATTAAAAGAGGTTATTAAATATTTAATAGAATTAATTACTTAGAATTATATACTTTTTAATTCTTTTTCTTTTACGGGGATTTATTATAAGTTAAAACGTTATTATTATTTAGATCTTTTATAGAATACTTTATAAATAAATATAATCGAATTTAAAAATTAAAAAACCGGATATCTAATAATATTATTATCGTTTAAGGATAAAAAATAGCTTTACTTTTAAATTATATAATAAATTACTTAAAAGAGATTATTATCAAATAAAACTCTAATATATTATTCGATTATTTAAGGGTTATAAATCCTAAGAATTAATCTTATAATAATATTTAATTAATGAAAATATAAATATATATATAAATTAAATTTTTAAAATTTAAATAATTATTATTATATTAAAACCCCGTATTTTAATATGATAAATAAATAAATTAATTTCTTTATTAATTAAACTATTTTATATATTTATTAAAATTAGATTAAAGTTATTATTATAAAAAGAATATATAAATATATTAAATACATTTATAAATATATATACCGAAGTTTAAAATATTTATATTTTTTAATTAAATCTATTATTATAAAAAATATAAATAAATAGTACTTAATAGTTAAAATATTCTATAATCTTATACTTTTATAAACCGATTAATAAAAGATTAATTCGAATAACGGAATATATTAATATATTAACTTTATAATATACGAACTAATAATAATAATAATAATAATAATACTTAAATCCGAAGAAAGAATAATAAATATAAGGTTTAAAAGAAGAGATAATAAATTAAGAATATATATAATAATAATAGATTCGATTCCGATTATAAAATTAAAGGTTATATATTTAAATTTTTATATAAAACGATTATAGAAATAAGATTATATTATATTATTATTATAAGTTATAAATATTCTTATAATAAAACCTAATATTATATTAATATTATTACGAAAAAGGAAAATAAATATAAAATAAGATTATTCCGTTTTTATAAAAAGAGATTATTATATATATTATGTTTATTTATAAGATTAATTAATAAATTAAATAAATTAACGATTTAATTTATTATTCGTATATAATTTATTTAAATATATCGAATTTATAAAATTAAAAATATCTTAAATTTATAAATATTTATAAATAAATTCATAAATTCCGGGGATAATAGATATAAAATAATATATATTAGAATCATTAAAAATTAAATAATTTCAGAAATAATTTTTAAAATATTATTATATTTTTAAAATATTCTTTAACTATTTAAAGATCCGCTTAATTCCGGTATTTCCGGAATTTATAAACGTTTATAAATAAACCCTTAAATTTATTTAATATTAAATTATATTTATGAATTTAAATGAATAAATTTAATTAATTTATAAAGTTAAAATTCATAAATTTTCATTTAATTTAATTTCGTTAATTAACCTTATTCATTTATTTTATTCGAAAATTATAAAAGCCTTTAAAAAAGGAGGCTATTATATATATTATATTTATTTTATTCGATTATAAAAGCTCTTAAAAAAAGAGCCTATTATATATATTATATCTATTCTATTCGATTATAAAAACCTTTAAAGAAAGAGGCTATATATAAAAAGTAGAAATAAAAGTAGAATTAATTTAAAGAAGATTATATTCTTTCTAATTTCTTTCGAAAAAAGAGGGTTTTTATAGTTTTAAAGAGGTAGTTAAGAATAGAATAAAAATAGAAAGATTATAATAATATTATATAAAATATTCTCTTTTCGTTAAAGAATTTATTAGCGGATATAATAATATAATTAATTAAATAAATAATTATAAGCTTTTAAATCCAATATTTTATTTAATTATAAAAAAGGAAATTACTTTTAAAAATATTCTCTAATAATAATAAAAGTAAGAAAAGGAATCCTATTATAATATAATATCCTTAATTATATAATTTAGCTTTAAACCCTTTATTAGCCTTTAATTATAATAGGTATATAAATAAAATAAATAAATAATAAATATATCTAATTAATATATTTAAAGTTTTACTAATTTATTTAATTTTTATAATATTTGAGTATTATAATAATTAATAATTATAATTTAAAATAAATATATTAAAATATATATTCTTAATTCTATTTTGAGATTATATATTATAATTCCTTTTTTCTTAATTTATTTATTAAAATATTTATTCCTTTTTATTTCTTTTAACTTTAGATTTATATTTATTTTCGTTTAATTTATTTAAGCTTTTTATTTATTTTCTTATAATTTTTCTAAGGATTCTATTTCTTTTAATTAATTTAATTAAAAGAAAAGAATAAAAATATTAGAAAAAGGAATTTTGCTTTCTATAATATAAGAATAAAAAAGTAAAGTTCCCCTTTTTAATTCCTTGAAAATCTTTATTAAGAATCTCGGAAATAAAAATTATAATAAAGTATAAAAAGTAAACGTAATTTTATTCTCGGTTAAAGGAAATAAATATGGTTTCTATTTTAATATTTAATATTATAAATATTCGAACTTTAATAAATAACGTTAAAGTATATATAAAAAGGAATATAAATTAATAAGATTATATAAAAATTTTTCTATTATCTATTTAATTACGAATAGAATTATATTCTTATTAAAATTATAAAAGAATTTTAATATTATAATTTTTAAACTCATTTATTAATTAAAATTATAATATAATCGAATTAAAATGGATTTAATAATTAAAGAGATTTAAAGGCTTTTAATTATAAAATTTAAAATATTTACTTTTTTGCGATTTTTCTATAATATAAAAAGTGAGTTTAAAGCTATTCAAATCTGAGGCTAACCTTAACGGATAAATAGTCCCTAAATCTTTATAAGGCTTTAATTTATTAAAGAATCGAATTCGAATACCTTTTTTAAGATATAAACGAAATCCTTTAAATCTAAGGATTATAAGGCTTATATTAAATATAATCTTCGGTATTAGATATAGTTTAGAATCTATTCTATTAGAGATATTAAGTGTTAACAAAATATTATTAATGAATACTATAAGTCTGCGAAAAATTAGCGGAGGGGGTTATTGTTATCACTGTTACCCTATTCTCGGTGTTAACTTGTCATAGCTATGTAACGATGCGGGTTTCCTGGCTCAGGAAGTCGGGTCAACGTCGGGTTCGGTAGGCTATAATGGTCAAGAAGTAAAACAAGAGTCGGGTTCGTT
>QYAP01000062.1:0-89443 GCA_003988905.1 Hymenotorrendiella dingleyae
TGATTTGTTATTGATTTTTAAAGTTGAGGGTAGGAAATTATGGTGGGGTCGCGGATCTCGCTTAAAGTGTGCGACGAGCTATGGCCCCAACTCTTACGATCCACTACAGCAGATCGTAGCCACGATCTCCACCCACATAAATAAATGGGGCTATGCCGTGACAGGTTTTATATTGAGAACTTCGTAGAGCCAGCATTGTCATAGTGCAAATTACGGAAAACCTAGTAACAGTAACGGCGCCGGAAAGATACGCTATTGAGGAAACGCCAACAGGAGAAATATGTAGCACCAAGAAATTATCAGTCAAGAAGTTTCGAAGTTCGAACAAATTCTTTCAAACAAAGGTTGCCTATGACTTACCCCTGAATTTGTAAAATAAGGGGTTCATTGGTTTTAACAATCTTAAAATGCGTTGAGGATGGAGATGTATTGCTTGTTGTACGGATTGGGCGTAATGGACAAATATTTAGTCCATTGGTAGTTAGTGCTCGTTTCCTTGCCGGCACTTAAATGATGGTACCACGAGTAACAAATCATACCAAAACAGCAAGCGAGAAAATCGTCTTCTGCCATAAGATCTGTTTCTCGTTATCGTCTTCAGAGGCTTCCTGGTCCCTTGATGGGCAGTCAGAATTTTCAGATTGGAATTTGTCAGTGTATCACGGATATTGTTAGAAAGCACACTTCGTTGGCCTAGAATCGCATCTGCCTGCACTCACTTGCCCGGAAGTGAGAATTGGCCACCCCTGGTGCCCCATTCGCAGTGACGGAATCAGTACAAGTGGCAATTCCACACTAAATTTCTAGTCCGGTCTATACAAGTGCTTGCTGGATTTTTCTGGCCGGACACAAGAGTCCTTCGAGGCCAGATCTGTGCTAACAGTGGAGTTAGCGTCTCCACCAAGTTCACAAGCTCCCAACAATAGTATGTGTCATCTTCTGAGCATCATATATAAGTCGATGGATGAAACCAAAGGAAATCTGCAAATTCGTCCGATGTGTTCAATCCAATGCATTCAACAATTCCAAGCTCGCGCCAGCGCTCCTTTGCACCTTCCTAGCCCATGAGCAACTCCTCGAAAGCCAACTTTTTGACAAAATGGCAGCAACAACAAAATGCGACCTTAACGCTCCTTCCTTGCGCTCCTGAAGGCCAGCCACAGCAACAAATGCACGTCACATCGGGCTCCATCAATATTTCCGAGCCTCACAACGACCTCTAGACGCCTCGAAAATATCCATCACCAATCACCAGGGCGCCATCGGTTTCTTCTTCAAGACCCAGCACGAAGCCAAGCGCTTAATGAAAAAAAGGTGGTCGAGTAGTGCATGCGCAGTCCCAAGGAAGCACTGCATGACAAACGATTAGCAAAGCGAGAATGAATTGAGGATTGAGATACTGACGTGTAATACCAAGGGCGCTGGCCTCCTCAGAAGGGAGAAAATATCAAAAATTGTGCCAGTCAGTGGAGACCCAAGGGGCTCGAGCGAGAACCTTGGGCGGAGTTGATATTCTTGAGCATCGAACTCCCCGGCTACAACAAAACCGAGTATGGAGAAAAGAAAAAGAAGAGGAAGACGAGAAAATGGAGATGAATATAAGTACTCGGGTACGAAGCTAACTGTCACAGCTACCCGGATTCGGATGATTGAGACGTAGAGGGGGAAAGAGCAACAAGATTCAAGAATGCCGCGCGTCCGCGACGTGGGAAGAAGGAACCGCCCTGAGAGAAACCAACAACCTCAAACGCATCTTCATCGCCAGCCACTACGAGACCATCAAATTCCTCTTTAAGACTCAGCACGAAGCCCAGCTCTCAATGAAAAAAGCAGTGCATGCATTGCATGCGCAGTCCCAAGAAAGTACTGTGCGACAGTCAGCAAAGCGAAGCGGAATCGAGGGACGAGATACTGACGTGTAATACCAAGGGCACTGGCCTCCTTAAAAGGAGAAAATATCAAAAATTGGGCCGGCGAGGTCTCTAAGTGCAATGAGAACCTCGGATGGAGCTCGATATTCTTGAGCATCGAACTCCCCCGCTGAGTATGAAGAGAGAGGAAAAAGAAGAAGATGAGATGGATTTAAGTACTCGGGACGACAAAGCTAACAATCGCAGCTATCGGAAATGGGATGATCGTTAGAGAGGGAAGGAACTGCCTCGAGGGAAACCAGCTGTGGCTCGCGCCCGCCCGTACCGAAGCACTCTTGGGCTCGAGAACGAAAATTTGCCGACTCATCGTGCAATGAGAGCTACAGGTCGACATTCCGGAGTGTTACTTCTTAGCGACGATTCATACGGCTGAAATAAAAAAACTGTGTTGAGCGCGTCCTCAGCCCCTGATGAATTCTAGGTGCAATAAGAAACTCATGTGGATTTCAAGATCCTTGAGAAACCAGCTCCTCAGCTCGCTGTCAAAACCGAGGTGCCTCTAGCTTGTAACCTGAGGGGAAGAAGAGAAGGGAGAGAAGTAGCAGAACGGGCGGGGGGCTGAAGTGTTCAGGGACGAAGCTAGCCATAGCAACTACCTGGATGCAACGTACGAATTTATAATTATCCAGTACCTTATACAGTCGCTTCCTCCAAGTACGCCCCAACTCCAACACCCGTACTCCAGCCGCCGACAACAAAGTCACCCCTCTCACGCCCTAGCCTTCACAGCACCGAGCTCCTCACTAAACGGATAGGTCGTATACCCTTCCCTCTGCCCGGCGACATAAAAAGTCTTCCGATCATACTTATTCAACGCAACACCCTTTTGAATCCTCCCCACCAAATCCGGATTCGCCAAAAAGTGCCTCCCAAACACAATAGCTACATCCTTCCCCTTATACGTCTCATCCATCGTCTCAATCGCATTCTCAGGAGTATAGCCACCAGCAAGGAGAATCGGAGAACTGAAGTCCCACGCCTTGACGAGAGGCTCGAGGGATTGGCCTGTCCCGTCAATGTCGATGTTTCCAGTGATACGACCCTCTACGAGATGAAGGTATGCGAGGTTGAGCTTCTTGATTTCGGTGACGAGGTATGTGAATTGCGGCATTGGATCTGCCATTTTCATGTCCTGGTACATGTTGTAAGGGCTAAAACGAATAGCAGTCCTCTTTGATCCAATAGCGGCTGAGACCGCTGTTGCAATTTCAATAGCGAAGCGAGCTCTGTTTTCGATACTTCCGCCCCATCGATCTGTTCGTACATTTGCGACATCCTGTGTAAATTGGTCGATCAGATATCCATTTGCGCCATGGAGTTCCACGCCATCAAAACCAGCCGCGATGGAGTTTTTCGCCGCGACGACGAAGAGTTGGATGTACTCCTGGATTTCCTCCTCGGTTAATGGCGTTGGTGTTGTTTGCCCCTTTATGGGTATGTCGCTACTGCTCACGACCTTGGCATCCGCTCCCAGTTCTGCCTTCAGAGCAGCTTCGCTCGCTCCTCGTCCCACCGCCACGATCTGATTGAAAATAAAGGAACCTTTCTTGTGCACGGCGTCGGTCACGTTTTTCCAGGATTCGATTTGCTCCGGAGAGTAGATACCAGGAGCGTTGGGCATGCCGCCGGCTTTGGCAGCTATGAAGGTCGCTTCTGTGATGAGGAAGGTTCCTGGAGATGAGGCTCGCTGCTCGTAGTATTCGGTGACGAATGGAAGGAGGACATGGCTGTCGTCTGCGCGGAAACGAGTTAGGGGTGCAAGGACGATTCGGTTTTGAGTGGTGAAATTGCCGATTTTCAAGGGAGTGAAAAGGGATGAGGAAGACATTGCGATCAGGTAATTTTGATAATTCGTATCAAAGTATTTCAAGACAATTTTGATGATCAGGGTGTTTGTTGTGAATGTGTATTGAAGCGAATTTGAAATGGCCAGAAATGAACTTGGTCCGGAAAGCTAGCAGCTTTTATAGACGAGACCTTGCTATGTCGGCGGGCTCATGATCAAATCTTCGCCGAAATTCCCCGAAAGCACTACTCGCACCAGCTCTCACATATCTAGGTAGGTAGGTAAGCGAGAAGGCAATAATGTATCTAAGTCCGCTGTAAGCGAAAATTGATAAATGTTGACAGATTGATAAGTCTCCTGTCTGCGTAAGGTAAGCAAGGAAATGTTACTCGGTCAGTAGGACAATCAACCTACGACAAGACCAGTGAAACCCTTATGTTTTCGAGGTCCGCCCGGGCCGCATGGAACTTGTACTGAATTAGCTCCCAGGTACAGCAGTAGGATATGTAGGCTAGGTAGGCTATCGCCAAGGGCGGGGTTTTGCAACCTCAAGGCACATACATGCCTGCAATCACACTAGTAAAACTATGAGGTGGTGTGATGGGAGACAGCAGTGGAAGTAAAATGTTCGCTAGCAACGATGCCGTAGAAACCGTCACACAAGTCTCATCGAATCACATTCCACCAGAGGGCCGGAATCGCGGGTGGCTTGCCTTGTGCACTTCAGCCTGAATTCAACTCATGATACGTGATAGGTCTTTGGAAATGCTCAATTTGCTGGTAAGAGAATTTGGGTATATGTAACCAACGCCATATAATGTACATGATCAGAATGAACATCGACCGTATCCTGCACATAATTATAATCCGCTGACGCCATTAGCAGTTGGATTTTGGGACTCCAATCTTGCCAGCAGTTTCTTCACATTTGTCCATTCCTCATTTCGTGCGCTCTCTTTACCTCCCAAATCCGGACCGACTTCAAATACGGTGACAGTACCATCGATACCGCCCGTGGCTATACGTTTCCCTTCTGTTTGATCCCAAGCTACTCTGTTCAAACTCTTTGATAGAGCACTTCTGCCCCCTTTCCGACTGCTAGGTTGGACTTTGGCAAGGGGAACTTCGGTATCGACCGTGATATCCCAGACTTCAAGGCTACCGGCTCCATCCACGAGTGCAAATACACCTGGTTTTATAGGTGACCATGCAGCATCATAGACAACGTCTTCCCTCATGAAATCAATAATTGGTGCAACCAAATGACCCTCGCCTGTTAGCCCAGTGGTCGATGTAGCAGCTGGAGCTCGGACTTTCCATAGTTTCACGCTCCAGTCCAGTGAACTAGTCAACACAAGGTCCCCAAGATCAACTATGCCTCGGGCAGGGTGGAAATCCATTGACATGACTGGTGCTGCATGGCCCTTATAGCTGATTCTTTGGTCAACGCCTGCCTTTGCACCCGCTCTGTCATATCTATGACAGGGGAAGATAGTTCCTTCTTCGGAACCGACAAGGAAATATGTAGGATCAGTTTGGGGGAATGCCATGCAAGTTGGGCTTATATCTTCCGTTTTTGAGGGTGGTGGAGTTGTCAAAACGAGAAGTTCTTGCGGCTGCGCAAGCATGTCAACTGTCCAACCGCATACAACACCATCCGTTGAGCAAGAGATGATATTGTTGGCATTCTGCGTACCAACAATGTCCACCGAGTATACTGGATGGGTATGACCAGAACCGGTAAGAGGGGTTTTTTGAACCGGTGCCGATTTTGCTCTCGTGTCCCACAGTAAGACTTGTCCACTATATGCACCCCCTATGATAAGATTTGGGTGAAATGGGGAAAACTTTGCAGTTAGAACATCCGACTGAGCGTGAAATACAAACTCGGGCCTGTCGTGTAGGTGCATATTCCAAACTTGAACGAGTCCGTCAGGGTCATGTGGTGCCGATGGATTCTTGGTATATGCCGCCAGAAAAAGTTCGGGGAATTTTGGAGAAAAGTCAATGGCGCTTATCATTCTCTTTTTTGACCATCTTTCATCGTAGAACTGCGCAACCTCTTTCACTTTGCGGCGCCCCTTTCCCCCGGTATTCCCAAATTCGTCATTGTCGTCGCTAACCACCCCGCCATTAAGTGCATAGTCCGCTAATATATCGTATTCTTGGTCCAAAGCTCTTTCGATAACTTTACTTGAGCGTTCAACAAAGTCCATAAAATCATCAGAGGATGTAACGGCGTTCAGTTCTTCGGTAGTCAGAATCCTTGCCGGGAAATTAGCCGTCGCCTGGGAGGGAGATTGAAGACGTCCGTCAAGGCTGGGATCTCGAGTTGCTCTCAGCTCTTCCTCGATCTCCTTTCGAATATTCTCCCGTAGTTCTTCCTCCCTAGTTCGTTCTCTTCGACTCAAGCGTTTGTTGGGTGTTGAAGTCAACGGTGTATCCACATCTGAATCTTCCGCATCATCATATGCCTTGGGCTTGGTCGTTTGGGCCCATTCTTCCGTTGTCTGAACGCCTTTGCTATATGAGAAGACTTCTTTCACAGGCGAAGGGGTAAATTCGTAGACTGTCGATAGGGGAGCAGTCGAAAGAGTTTGTGTGGATATAGAAAGAGGTTCGGCGGCCCCAGTTGTCTCCGCAGATTCCGAGGCCTCGTTGCTGAGCTGCCCAGCGCTGAGGACACTGTTTGGTCGGCTGCTTCTCCCAGCGGGTGAGCCAGAAGGGCGAGCACCAACGGAGCTCGGCCTACTGCTCTTATGGTCTCCCAATAATTTCGTTACAAGTGCATCAATACTCTCTCTTGCTGGCGTTGGTGATACAATCTGGGAGACGTTAGAGCAAGGTCATTAGAGCCAAAGCAATGCTTACTTCGCTGGAACTGGCCACACTTTGCCTGCTGGTAGTGGCATTTCGCTGTTCTCTCTGTCTCTTCAGTTCTGCGAGCTTTGCTTTTTTTGCTAGAATCTCATCTCTTCGTTGTTGCATTGTTGCGACTTATGCCCATGTCGTGGGGAGGATAGGCGTGGGAAGTAGTGGAGAGTTTTATTCATGCGCTCGCAGGTCTCGCAGGTTTGGCTTGGTGCATAGAGTACCATAGATTATGGAAGGATCAAGAAATCAACTCGAGATGCAGGAAAGAGGTCTGTTTGTTCCACACAGCAGCTAATGATGCGAAGCGCGTTGAGAGCGCGGCGCCCAAGTTGCCAACACGTGATCGGTTTAAAGGTCGGGCTTTCCCGGCCAAAGCTCAAGATCTTTATTTCCCATCTCCCAAAAGCTCCGATAGCACACCACCACCTCCAACGAGTCCCGAAGTTGCGAAATCTGTCAATTGGTCTTCGGTGACGAATTCAATCTCTCCAGAACTTTTCTCCGACTCTTCCAAGGTTCCTCGACCCGCAATGGCGTCCGTGGGAACAAACGTTAGTAAACAATTTTTCGCGCATTCCCAGCTTCAATCTCGTCCTTCGATGACTATCTCATTCTGATTTTCCGGCGCATTTATGGCTCATTAGCTAACTTGTGTTCAAACAGATTCTTCGGTGGTCTGCCTTGGGTGCCGGCGTATTTTACGGCTTTTTCCACCAAGCCTCCCTTTCCAAAGCCCAGAAAGCAGCTGCGATCGATAGCGAATACAAACACAAACAGCAATTGATCGATCAAGCGAAGGCAGAATTTGCAAAGAAGAATGCCCCTGCAAGTGCAAAGTCAACAGAAGGAGATGGTACGTTTTGGGACCCAAATTCTGGCCTGTTACCTGAAGGCCAAGCGCCATTTCCAAACGCATATGCACTGGATAAATTAAACGCGACAATGAGACCCCTCGAGGGCAGTTCCTGGACATTGCTAATTGGGCAAAAATAGTCATAAGAAATCCAGAGGACCCACGATTCGATTTGGAGGCACTCTTGAACAAACTGGCAACAGAAAGCAAGTAGGGCAGGAATAAGGGGGCCGTGTATGATTGTAATGATGAGGAGATAGATGGCATTGCTAGATGGAAATCATACCATGGGCCTGATCTGGGTGCCGCAAGGTGATGGTTCATAAAAGCCTATAGACGACATACAGCATATTTCATTGTACATTGTACTCATAGCGGAAAGCCAGCAAGACGAGGAAGGGTTCTCAAATGGGACTTTCGATACGTGGTGTTTCTTCTGGGTCTACGAAACGATTCTACCTGCTTCTCGTGGAAGTAATTCTGTTCGGAATAGGATGGAAAAGACACGCGACTCAGCTCGAAATAATGGGCCGAGGAGACTCTCCCAGAGCATGATATCTGTCTGCTATTCAAAAAGACCACTTTACAGACCCGAATCCCGTCCCACTCTTGAAGACAAACATTCCTTCGCCTACCGCATCAATTGGTTGGTCACATTTTCCACTTCCTTGAGTTCCTTGGGTTGGTATCACTTTCCAATCAACTTAATTATCCCGTCGTTGGCCTGATTCGTTTGGCGCTCAAGCTACCGTGAATATGGTAGAGAATCCAAAAAAGACAGCCAATTAGAATGAAGAAATTGGCGCTGTACCCGAAATCGAACGGTTGTATCTGAATTTTGGCAGCATTTTAGCAAACAGCTCTTAGCGCAATGAACTTGCCTGTTGGGTGGCTTGGCCTCGAAGAAGCCAACGCCAACTGTACTTGAGCTGTACATTCTTGCAACCACTGCAAAATCTCCCCATGAACTGCTGCACTTTCATCTATTACAAGTAGGAGATTGACATTTGAAACTACAGTAAGAAAAACAACTTGAGGTGTATTGTCTCGAGTATTACCTGCCGTCCACGACTTGAAGTTAAAATAAGTACTGGAGTATTTATTGAGCATAAGAAGGCGGAGTTGTTTAGGCATTCATTCGTACGAACGTAGAGAGACTTTATTATCTTACTCAAGATCTCCAAAGCTAAAACATTTCACGAACGTATCAAAAAGTCTCGCAGAGTCCCATTTTACTAGATCAGCTGAGAAAATAATGACCAAAAGGTACTTGGCCGCACATAGTTTATACCTGGAACCATGGTTAGTCACCTCATAGGGCTTTTTGAACATCGACAACTTTCTCTATTTTTTTGTAAAAATACTACAAACAAGATAATATTCTCCGTGCTTCGAGGAATTCAAAATAAGATATATTTCTCTTTTCACTTCCCCATGTCATCTGATTGACCTATTGTTCAGCCGAGCATCCGTCCGATGTGAGGTGCACGTCAGGGTTGGCCTTGCCAAGACAAAAAGGTTTAGCTCGGGCACCACCCCTGCAGCCGCGTATCAACCTCAAAGCCAGATCTCAGCAAACGTCTATACTTACGATAATTGTCCTCGACACCTTTTTTGATCAACCACCACGATGACGGACTCCATAGTTGAGCCCTTCCTCAAAGGGGACACGGGGAGAAATACCAGAGGTATTCTGCGATTGTCAATTCTTGTTTTGATTGCAGCTGCAGCCGTTGCCAGTCGGCTCTTTTCAGTTATTCGTGAGTATTCTCCCTTTACAGCTCGGAAATCATTGAATACTATACCCAGTATTCAATTGTCCTTTCCATTATATTTCCGAGTTCCCAATCTATGTAGAACTATGCTAATCATTTAAATCTATAGGTTTTGAGAGTATTATCCACGAATGTCAGTAGCTTCTACCCTCGCAGTTTCGATTTCCCCTCCACGTAGCCAACACGTCTGCGAAGACTCGAGAAGCTAACATAACTGCAGTCGATCCTTGGTTCAACTTCCGAGCAACAAAATACCTCGTTGCAAATGGATTCTACGACTTTTGGGATTGGTTTGATGACAGAACATGGCATCCACTTGGTCGAGTTACTGGAGGCACACTTTACCCTGGTCTCATGGTAACCAGCGGAGCCATTTACCATGCTCTCAGAGCCCTTACACTTCCCGTCGATATTCGAAATATTTGTGTATTGCTTGCTCCAGGATTCTCTGGCTTGACAGCATTCGCAACCTACCTTCTTACCAACGAGATGTCAACTTCTCCTTCGGCTGGTCTTCTCGCGGCCGCTTTCATGGGTATCGCGCCAGGTTATATCTCGCGTTCAGTTGCTGGCAGCTACGATAACGAGGCTATTGCCATATTCCTTCTTGTCTTTACCTTCTACCTCTGGATCAAGGCCGTTAAGGTTGGATCTGCCATGTGGGGTGCCCTTTGCGCTCTGTTCTACGGTTACATGGTTTCTGCTTGGGGTGGATATGTTTTCATCACCAACTTGATTCCACTTCACATATTTGTGCTGGTCTGTATGGGACGCTTCAGCCCAAGAATCTACGTCAGCTATTGCACTTGGTACGCCCTGGGGACGTTGGCGAGTATGCAGATTCCCTTCGTTGGATTTTTGCCTATCCGCAGTAGTGAGCATATGTCTGCACTTGGTAAGATAATGAAGGTCCACTCTACTGGTAAAAATACTGATTCTGTTACTAGGTGTTTTCGGCCTTCTTCAACTCGTTGGATTTGTCGAATTTGTTCGTTCTGGTGTCCCCAGCAAGCAATTCGCAACCTTGCTCAGAGGGTTTGTTCTGGCCGTCTTTACCCTTTCCTTCGGAGGTCTTGTTCTTTTGACCGTTTCTGGAGTTATTGCCCCATGGACTGGACGTTTCTACTCTCTCTGGGATACCGGATATGCAAAGATCCATATCCCTATCATTGCATCCGTTTCAGAGCATCAGCCTACTGCATGGCCAGCTTTCTTCTTTGATTTGAACCTCCTCATCTGGCTGTTCCCAGCAGGAGTCTACTTGTGCTTCTTGAAGCTCACTGATGAGCAAGTTTTCGTCGTCGTTTACGCCATTCTCGCGAGTTACTTCTCCGGAGTTATGGTTAGATTGATGCTTACTCTCACCCCTATCGTTTGTGTTGCTGCTGCTTTGGCTTTGTCTCACCTGTTAGACACATATCTTACCATCAAGTCTCCTGCTGCGCCCACTGAAGGTGCAGTTGATGCTGCCAATGGTACCCCGGCCCCCAGCAAGAAAGCAGTCAAGCAAGAGGGTCTCCGCTCGATGCGCCAACCTCTTGTCGGCATTTACACTACATTTTCGAAGAGTACTGTCGTCAGCGCCCTGACTGCCTACCTTCTTCTCTTCGTGGTTCACTGCACCTGGGTTACCTCCAATGCTTACTCCTCTCCATCTGTTGTCTTGGCAAGCAGAATGCCTGATGGAAGTCAACACATTATCGACGATTACAGAGAGGCATACCAATGGCTTCGCCAGAACACACCGGATGATGCCAAGATCATGTCCTGGTGGGATTACGGTTACCAAATTGGAGGTATGGCCGACCGACCAACTCTTGTTGATAACAACACCTGGAACAATACCCACATTGCCACCGTCGGAAAGGCAATGAGCTCTCGTGAGGAGGTCAGTTATCCTATCATGCGTCAACATGAAGTAGACTATGTTCTCGTTGTCTTTGGAGGTCTTTTGGGCTACTCTGGAGATGATATCAACAAGTTCTTGTGGATGGTACGTATCGCTGAAGGTATTTGGCCTGATGAGGTCAAGGAGCGTGACTTCTTCACCGAGAGAGGAGAGTACCGAGTCGACGAGGGTGCCACCGAGACCATGAAGAACAGCTTGATGTAAGAATCTCGTCCTTGTTCGTATATTTCAACTAACAGCATTACAGGTACAAAATGTCATACTACAATTACAACTCACTCTTCCCTCCCGGACAATGCCAGGATCGTGTACGTGGTGTTAGAATGCCAGACGTTGGACCTACTCTGAACACCATGGACGAGGTATTCACCAGCGAGAACTGGATCATCCGACTTTACAAGGTCAAGGACCTTGATAATATTGGTAGAGATCACGCTTCGGCAGCATCATTTGAGAGAGGAAACAAGAAGAAGAAGACCACCAAGAGAAGAGGACCAAAAGTTTTGCGGGTTGAATAAACGGGAAGGAAAATATCATTTGTATCATATTTCACATGTTATAGGCGCAGCTTAAAATCGCGGCGGGGGTTCATGTGTAACTAGAAATGTACTCATAAACAAGCCTCTGCATGTAGCCAGCAGTGATGTAATAGCGAGGCTACCCAGAGCGCAACGCAAGCACAGCCTTGCTCTCTTGGCCGAAATTCACCAATTCCTAATTTCCTACTTAGATACTCCATCGATTCGTGCACGGGCTTTTCTGAGTCAACCTGATATCTGCAAACGCCTTTGCGGACTTGGTCGATTGAGAAGCAAAGACTCTAGGTGCGTGCGTCTATCCCTTTTATGATTGAAGAAACTGGAAGCCTGTCACTAATCGATCTCGCCGGCAAACAGATTGCAGATGGGGAGCGACTAGGAGAGAGGGGGCTTGGTCAATTAAGTTCTGGATCATTGAATGAATTTCGAGCTGTCCTTGCCGTCATTCTGCTCGAGTGCCCACTCAAGTAGGGCTCAATTCACTAATATCAATCTTCCGCGCTATCTTAAGCCGAGCGACCGGCCCACATCAGGTTGGTTTTCCCAAGTCTCCTCAACACGACAAGATTGATCCTCTCCCAAAACTCGGCCAAGTCAACTCTCATCAACAGTGCATCCTTCCAAATGACCCTGAGCTAGCTTAGTGCTCTCAGTTCCATCTTCATTGGCGCACCTTTCTTCCGCTATATTCCGCTGCGTTGTACTGATCTGCGATTGACGGTGCGTCGGTAGCTCTTGCTTTTGGAAAGCCAAAGTTCACAGCCGGCGATTCTCCAAAGCAAGTCACTTCGCAACCCGACCTGCTACCAACAAATATCGCAGCGCAACGCCGACGATACATCCACGCATGCCGCTTTCGCTATATTTTCATTCTCTTTCAATCGCTTTTCGCCTCGCATGAATTTCCGCAACGCTTGCCTTTCTCTTGTTGTGGCGCTCGCCGCACCCAATGTATGAGATGCTCGCACTGTAAGTCACTGCCTTCAAATCACCGTCGCCAGCTCTCTTCGCCCTCATGTCGAGATCGATCTTCGAGTTTAACCTGAAAGCAGATATCACCCGCCTTCTGCGGGCAGCCCCGAGAAGACGAAGGTGATTCCAGCTGGAAAGCCATACATCACCAAGGTGAACGGAAAGATTGTGATGGCGCGCAATGTTAAGAAAGACAAGCCCGTGAAGCTAGGCATCGATCTACTTGGAGAGGCTTTTGGGGTCGTGCCGATCCGAAAGAGAGCAAAATCTATTGCGGCGAAGTCAGAGCAGTTGTTCATCGGAGGCATCCCACATGTTCCGCAACCACCACTTCTACCACCTTCAACTCCAGTTCAGCCACAACCTTTCCCGGGTCCTGCCATGATGCCAGGTTATCCGCAACAGCCTATGCTCGCCTACATACCTCCAAATGGACCGAATCCTAATCTACAGGACTTTCAAAATCTTAGAAAATTCGATGCCCACTTCAAGTCGTTCGTTGTCCCTCCCGGACCTGGGAATCCATCAGGAGCCTCATCAAGTGAGCCGACAGCCGGAGCGAAGACAGAAGAGGTGAAGGTCAAGACCACCGTTACCGCCACTCATCATATCTGCGTACATTGTAAAAAAGCAAGGTCTAGGGCATATCACGCAAAACACCCGATAGTACCTGGAGTGGAACCAGTTCCTGGGTTTTGCGGCAAGTGTCAGAGAGATGCTAGCTGTACTAGTAGCGATAGCAGTGGTGAGGACACCAAGAAGAGAAAGAAAGAGAAGAAGAAGAAGAAGTCAAGTGATAAGGACAAGAAGAAGAAGCACAAGGTAAGCAGAGTATTGTTATACAAGCAGATATTTGTGGCTAATTTGCAAATCCACAGAGACATGGTTCCAGCTCAAGCGAAAAGGATTCCAGATCTCCGAGCCCAGGAAAAGAGCAAAAGTCCAAACATAAGAAAGTAAGTTAGCAATCCTATCTATTGTTCTTCCTTGGGTTTGCGAACCTTGAGAAACAACCCACGCCACTATAAATCCCCGCTAGTTGCCGCATGGTCTAATTTTTGCAACAGGGACGATCACGCTATGTTCCGCGCGACGACATCGTAATTGTTGAAGAAGAGCTCTCCGATCAAGAATATTATCGCGGCCGTAGAGGTAGAACACACCGAAGAACGAAACACGATGATATTCACGAGGATGGAGTACAAATTTCTACATTATCAAGCCAAGTTTCCCACCGCCGCTCCCAGTCAGCCCACCGATACGATGAACGTCAAAAACCAAGAGAGAGAATACGTCGACAAGCACCTGATAACTCATCCCGGCGATCGCCAACACCTACATACCGTTACGTTCCAGCTCCCCGTCACTTTTCACGCCGCCGTTCACCTTCCCCAGATCGAGATGAAGAAGATTACCGATACTATTCCCGAACACGATCGGTATCTCCACGTGTTGGAGAACCGTATTCACGCCATCGATCACCGTCCCCTGTTGAGCGCCCTACCGAACATACTACATATCGTGAATATGATCGTCAAGAAGTTAGAACGGTGCCGATTGAGACATACGAAGATGATTTCGACCAATATGAGGTCCCAGTTAAGAAGACTAGTCGCAGAAAGATCCCAGTAGTCTTTGAGGATGATGTGTCTTCCCAAGACTCCCTTCCCAGTAGGAGATCTTCTAAAACTAGTCGAAAAAAGGTACCAGTAGTATTTGAGGAGGATAATCGTTCTGAAGATTCCTCTCACAGAAGTAGGAGATCTACTAGGCCAAGAAAAATCCCCGTAGTTTTTGAGGATGATGAACGCTCTGACGAAACCCCTCCGAGAAGTAGGAGATCTTCTAGGCCGGATTTTGTTCCACCAGGTATCCCAAGCAGAGAGAACAGCTTTGAATCAGATACATCGGCTCGTTCGCGTGCGGCATCTCAACGTCGTCGTCAAGAGCGCAACTCTCCACCTCAACCGCAAGCACCATGGGAACCCGTACACGATATCTATCTTGCGCCAGGTGACGAAAAAGTAGTGGTCACAGAGAAATACACATACCGCTCCAAACGAGCAATTGAAGAAGAGCGGCGAAGACGCGAGGAACTAGAAGAGGAACGACAACGCAGTGAGCAAGTAGAAGAAGAACGACGCAGACAGGAATACACAACACAAGAGAAGCTTCGAAAGGCTTATGATACGAGAAGTGTGGCTGGCGAAGACGATCTGCGATATTACCAGGACGATTGGGCGCAACCATCAGAGGTTCATTCGGATTCTACGTTGAGACGTGCGTACCGCCAGGGTTATCGCAAAGATGAGTATGAGGATTCGTTGGTGGATTCGGAGAGTACCGTCAGAAATGGTAAGTTCTCAGATGGCTTTCAATGAGCTATTTTGACTGACAATCGATAAATAAAGATCGATATAGCACTCCGCGAGCCCCATCTCCACCTGCGCCATCTGGTGTGTCGTCAAAGATTAAGTTCCAGAGTTTTGACTGGGGAGAACCGGAACCACCTACGGCAAGCGGTGTATCGTCAAAGATGAAATTTCAGAGTTACGATTGGGGAGAGCCAGAGCCAGCTGCGCCATCCGGTGTGTCGTCAAAGATGAAGTTCCAGAGTTACGATTGGGGAGAGCCAGAGCCAGCTGCGCCATCCGGCGTTTCGACAAAAATGAAATTTCAGAGTTACGATTGGGGAGATGTCCCAGAACAATCTTACCCTTCCAGTTCTACGCAAGAAGATACAGTTCGCTATGAGAGTTCATATATAGGCAAACCATCTAGTCGACGACCATCACCGAAACGAAAACAGCGAGCCTCCTCCACCACATCACGAGAAGAACAACCACTTTATAGATATGTCGAACGTCCCACCACCACCACCACCACCACACGATCCCGCGCAGAAAGTTACGAACGTATAGAACCGTATATGCATGGCGCGGCAGCAGATGGAGAAGAGAGAGCACTAGTTCACTCACCAGCGAGAGATGAATACAGTGGCAGAAGTTCGGACGGCATCTATGATATGCGTGACATCACGAATCGCAGTCTTACGAAGCGTGAGGCCGCGAAACATGTCAAGTTCCGAGAGGAAGATGAGTGGGAGGCGACGGAGATTAGTGGGAGTGTGGCGGATGGGGAGTTTGCTGATTCTCCGAGATTTACTGGGGAGTGGGAGAGTAGTGTTGCGCCGTCGCCTTTGAGGGGGATGGGGGGGTGGTGAGGTGGGATTTGAGAGGTTGTGAGGTTGTGGGGTTGTGAGGGGGTGAGGGGGTGGGATAAGGTCGAGATCATTCCGAATGGAATTGAACTCCCAGGAATAAGGTCGCGAGGCCTGTGTTGGTGTTGAGATATGTGGGATTTTTCGATTTTTTTTTCTACATGCACTGGGTACGATTTGGAGTCGGGCGCTCTCGAGTCAATGGTCAACGAGCGAGCGAGTAACGGAATCACGAGGAGGCTTGAGTTAACGTTGTTGTTACGATATGTAGGATGTTTCTTTCTTTACTGCATGCATGCATTTGGCAAGACTACAGAAATGGTTTGCCATTCTCGCATTGTAAGTCAGCGATGACTTGAGGTCAGTCAGGATTGCGCTAGGAGTCAGGTGGCAGGCGAATGAATGAAATTAAACTTGCGAAAATCTTTAAACCTTTTGATGACGAATTTTGAAATCTTATAACCGTCTATGTCCTTGTTTTCTAAACTTAACATCTTGGATAGGGGACGAAAACTAAAACTAAACTCTGTTGATCATTCCTACGGTCGCGCGAGGGTGTTTCTTTGCCTAGAGACTTTTCAGCGCGACGCGACGTAAAAGATAGGTAATACAATCTCGATTTTTGATATTAAGGTATATCAGTTATTTTTCTTACTTACCAAGTTACCTAACTTTTACGCTATAGATATATAATTCATAGTATAGTGTATTTTTTCAATAGGGGGAGTCCGCGCAGGGTAAACAAGCGAAACCTCCTCCTCCCTAGCCCTCCCTCCCTCCCCCCCTCCCCTCCCCTCCCCTACTCTCCCTCCCTTCCCCCCGCCCTGGAATCTAAAAATATCCCCATCAAGTCACACATGCAGGTACCGAAAAAGCCACCAAACTCTCAACCCAAACTCAACCTCCCCTCCGAAACAACCCGAGACAAAAAATCTCAGCCCTGATCCAAAAAGTCAAAAATAAACAAATAAACCACGATCACCGGGAGCACGGGCGCATCGGCGCATCCCTTCGCCACCCACCTAAAAGAACATGTCAAAGTTTCTAGAAGAAAGTGTGTATAACCCCAATCTTACCGGAGGAGGCGCGAAGCGCCTCTTACCTCAACCTTGGGGAACAAAAATCACGTGTATCAGAAGACAGGGGGGTCTATGCGGGAGGTTAGGAACTTTTCTTTTTTCAAAATCTAAATCATAATATAAAAATAAACTAAAATAACGATAATTTTGAATAAAATAATTCTTTAAGAATAAAGAAATAAAAAATCTTAAAATAATTTTATTTAATATTTATTCTTAATATTATGTCCAGGAGGTCCGAGTGTACGCCTTGCCTAATGTGGGTCTTGGCGCAAGAATTGCCTAATGTGGAAAAGAATCGCATCACGTGAGAGTGTTCCCCAAGGTTGACTCTAGAGTCTCCTTCGCCTGCGAGCTTAGGAGACTCGGCCTCCGGCTAGATTGGTATAACCCTTGAAATTATATTACGTACAAAGGTTCGTGTTGGAATGCAACGCGCATGCAAAAGAGGGTGTGCTGCGCTGTGGTGTGAGTGGCGTGCGTGAGGTCCCTTGATGCATGATGTTTCTGCTCTGCTGTCGGGCTGCATCGTAATACGAGCCTGCCTTTTGCTTCTCCATCATCACGAGAGCACATGAAACCGAAGAAATCACTTGGAGTCTAGCACAGGAAGAATGATTGTTTGAAAGAATGTAATTTAAGAGTAATTACGACTTTTGTGCATGCCTATTTTTTACATCATCAGACTCTCCATGGAGAGAGCATGCGAACACAGGACCACCTCCTCCGAGTCCCCCCTTCCCCCATCCACAAACCCAACAATAGCAACTTTCGTACTCCTATCGTTACTGGTAATCATTACGCCGCCCAATGCATCAAGCAGCGCATCTTGAAACCGCATTCCAATCCCATATCGGTCATCGTGAATTATAATTATAATCAATTACTCGCACTCGGAATAAACACCCCCCTTTTTTTTTCATCAAGAACATAACAGTCGAAGAAGTAAACACAAAGCACATCAAACACTCTAGTTGAGAGTGAAGATGGCAGCGAAGGTCAAGAAGACCAATGCCAATGGGGAGGCGATCTCAGCAGCAGAGCTGTTTGGTACGGTGGTCGAGCTGGAAGTACCCGAGGACGACGAAGCAGTCTTGGTAGAGGTAGACTTAGCAGTGCTGGAACCTGAGGTGCTGGCGGTGGCAGTGGCATTGGATGAAGCCTTGGAGCTTGATGCAGTGGCGGTGGAGTTGCTGACAACGGAAGTGATCAAAGAGGAAGTGCTGATAACCGACGAGGCAGAAGATACAGATGCAGAGGCGGAGGCAACAGACACAGATGCTGAGGAAGAGACAACTGAAGCGCTGGAGGCGGTAGCGCTGGCAGTGGAAGCAGCAGCTGTAGAAGCAGCTCCACCGATCAACTGGAATTGAGGGCTGTAGTTGGTGGTGGTTCCATCAGTGATCTCAACGGCGTAGGTATCAGCGGTGAGAGAAGATGGGACAGCCCATGAGTATGAACCTCCGGTTTGTCCGCCTAGGGATCTTGTTAGTGATGGCTACAGAGCGACTACGAACTTGGGCACTTACTGGCAATGGTGCTGACAGTGCTGAGATCAGTGGAAGCTCCGTCCTTGAGGAGCAGAGTGACTGGGCCAGCTGCGTCAGTCCAGGTAATAGTGAATGTCTGTCCTGCGGTGACGCTGTTGAAGGCGGGGTTGGTCAGGCTGACGAGGGCATTGGCGACAGCGAAAGCAGCGGTAGCAGCGAAGATCTTGGAGAATTGCATCTTGATGGATTTGTGTGGGTGTGGGGTTCTTGATGAAGAGTTGGGATGATTTATTATGGAATCTGGAGAAAGTGATGGTCAGCACGCTGTTTGCGGATCCGCGGAAGGATTGGCCTCGAGACAGAGCAGGTCGCGACTCGGCGCGCGAGTGTGTGGTGAAGGAAAGGGGGAGCTAGACTTACTATGCGTGCGAGTGATGAATTACGATGAACGGGAAGAGAAGTGGTGGTGATTATTGAACAGTTGGTTGTTGGAAGAAAGATTGGAAGTGCAACGAGCGTCGGGTTTTGAAGAAAAAACGAGAGTGGTTGTTGATGAAAGGGAAAGAGTGATGGTGCCCACCAGCACTTTAATAAAGGCAAGGAAGGTCAAGAGCGCCGTGTGCGGCCCCTGCACCCCCAAATTACGAGTTTGTCAAAGCAGCACGAGCCGAGCCCGAGTCACAGCACGGAAGGCACGTTGATGGCTCAGCCAAGGACGCCGCCCTTTCCTTCCCCCTCGGGCCAACCAGAGGCAATCTCGGTACAGCTGGGGAGACCCTTATTGGCTACAAAGTCCGGGCAATAAAGCACATTTCCCCCAATCCCATCCATGGAGAAACAAGGGTTCAACGCAGGGGCACAGTTTGCAGGCAATCCCAGCGTCTCCTCCTGCTCCATTTAAATTCCCAGCTCCCCCCATCATCCAATTTGCATCATCGATCACGCATGCACCCGTGAGGAAAAACATCGCCCCGTGAGCTGTGCGACCGATTGACGACTGCCGGAGCACCAAAGCCCTTCTTTTCCATCCCTTTTCAACGTTCTGTGGTACGATGGTATTGTTTGCTTGCAGAGAAGGCCGCCGTTTCTTGGTCAGACGAATACGCAGTACGAGCGAGCACTTGCCTTGGATTTGGCCCCTTGCCACTGCTGCCCCCCAAAAGTTGTCAGGAAAGGCAAAAGGACAGGCCGAGCCGAGAGCTAAACAAAGTGCAAAAAGAGGTCCCGATGAGTGATACGGTACCGTAGGCGAAGCTCGCCGTTCGAAAGAGTTGGTCAGCAGTCTGACATCAACACCTAAAAATGCCTCGATGCCAGCGGCGCGTGTACTCGAAGGGGACCAAAGCCTAGGATTCTTACCCTTTTCGCTCTTTCCATGCCTGTGCCTCGCTCTCTCCTGCAATCTCACTTCGCGCAAAAACTTCACCTCGGCGAACATTGGCTCTGCTTAAATTCACTTCATCCAATGTTTTTTTTGGCGCACCAAGGCTCGTCATCACCAAACTTTGCCCTTCGTATGCTCTTTCCGATCAAGCTCCCTGCTTTGGGCGGTTGCCTGCTCATCCTTTCTCGAAATTGACGGAAAAAAAGGCAAAATCGACGTCGCCCTCGGCCGCTCCTCCCCTGCGCAAAAGGTCTAATCAGTCTAGCGCCCGTCCGTGGCTCTCTTGGACCTGCGTTAGCGGAAACGCAGACTTGGATTGCGGCTCCACCGTGCTGATTGGCAGAGATATCCCGATATGAACGAACTTGGGGGGAGCAAGGATTAAGTTTGGTACGCATCACATGACCCGAATGAGGGCCAGCTTTTGAATTTCCGTTTCCCACTTGGCGTGACGAGTTCAAATGTGTTGTTTTCCATGCCGAGCAGAGCCTCATATTGATTGCAATTTTTTTTTATTGAACTCCTCGGCGATACAAAGCCAAGCAAAATGTCTTCCTCTACAAGCGCGTCATCTTTGTTTTTGTTCACACCTCTCTTCGTTTTTTCGCATTGCTATTTGGCCTCTTGTCAGTTGTGTTTTCATGGCTTTGAGATTCTGTACGGAAAATGCCTACCACGCACGAGGCAGTATTGAATCTTGTTAGAGTACCGAGCATGCCACACCAAAAGCTGATTTCATCATCAATCGAGATAATGCCAAGTGGCAGCATCAATTGACAGGCGAGCTTGATGAGTTGTACTTGCTTTTTTGAATCAGATCCCATCACTCTTCTCTCGCTATCATGGTTATGTTGCCTTAGCACAATCTAGAGGGAGAGCGGCAATCGCTATCAGTATTACTCGATGGCTCTTCGAGACGATAGAGCTTTGGGGTAGAGGACAAAAGCCTTAGGTTCATCGTTTACTTTGGCGTTATTATCTCTATCGTATTACCACTGCTTTTGCCTTTGTAGAATTCCAATTCCTTCGGCATCATTATCACTATTCCTCTGCCTGAACCATTTCATCTCTTTCCTCATCAAACACTAACAAATCCCTCCTGGGTCTTGAAACCAGGTCCTCCATCTGCTCCCCCAACTTGTCTATAAACCACCGGACTCCCCAACGCAAACAACACGGAGAACGCCACAATCGCCCACTGTAACCCCAACGCCGCTCCTCCTCCACCTACAATCAACGTCCCCTCCGCCACACCACTAACCCACTGCAACGCATCGCTCGCCTGCTGAGCCCCAGCCGCCGTCGCAATATTAATACTCACACTAACCCAAATCAACGTCTTGAAGACTTTTCGCATCCAGAATCTACGTTTCAATGTCCCTGGACCTTGAGATTGGCGCTGAAGGTCGAAGTTTAGGAGAACCAAGAGGAGGAAGGAAGTGAAGAAGATAAGGGCCGAGATGAAGAGTGTAAAGGTGAAGACTTTGGATTGGATATGCGAGGCGAGGTTGAAGAGGGTTACGGTGCTGAAGTCGTTGGTGGGGAGGAAGGTGGTGGAGAGTTGGGTGCCGTCATGCGTGTAGGTTCCCGAACAGTTGAACTTGGAGCTATCGCCTATGCTCGTACACATGCCTACGGACACATTCAAGTCAGCTTAATTCTCTCACCACTTTCGTCCCCCTCTTCTCCGACGACTACGACTTTCAACGACTTACCAAAATATCCAATCCGAACCGTAACATTAGCAGCTAAATTCGCCACCGATGTCGTTGCATTTGCACTTCCATTTACACTGCTAGTGGCTTTTCCACTGCTCACGATATCTCCTGCGTCTCCTGCAGCACTCTGGTCTATCGCTTTACCCGCTGCTTGACGGAGACTGACTAGGTAGAGACCAGGTATTCCGGGAGAAGTACTCGTGCAGCCAGCGAGGACTAGGCTGTAGAAGAGGATTACGAGGAGGGCGATGGAGAGGAGGAGGGGTTTTGGAGCGGATTTTAGGGATGCTGGGTTTGTTAGTTGGGTGGGAGAGGGGAAGGGCAGGGGGGAGTAGAGACAACTTACCTGCAGAGAATTTCGCCATCTTGAGAGATGAGATGAAGGTTTGGAATTACGTATGGTTGAAGGGAGTGTGAGAGGTAGATGGTACGGTACAGTGCTGTGGTTCCTGAACCTGCCAGGGAAGAAGAAAGCTCCAAGAGTTTGAGAAACGCAACAGAATGAAATACACTGGATGAATGGACAACCAAAAATGAATAACAACGGATGAATAACACCAAACCGAGAAAAAAAAATGACTGGATGAAATCACGACCGGGTGACTAACGACCAAGGGAAACCGCAAGGAAAATTCTACCACAAAAGGAAAACAAAAAAAGAAGATTGGGCTGGATGGTTAGTATGCAGAACAAGATGAGATGGGATATGAAATAGAGAGGTTGGTGTGCTTCTTATACTGAAGTCCCCCTCTGGCCACGACCACGACCAAAGCATGTCGAGGCACCAATTACTCACTCTCAAATCAAAGAGGCCATTTGTACGACGACCATACGACGTCTCCACTTGACACAGCGACACGGCTTCATTTTGGTCTTGTAAGGGGAAAGCAGTGGTGTTTGCAGGGGTCACTGAATAAACGAGGTTAGAGCTGCTGGATTTTCGCGCTGGAGTGCATTGGTAGGCGAGCGCTTAATAGTTTTGACCTGGGCGCTTAAGGGCCTCGGGGTTGGTGATTGGTTGCAGGGGTTAGGTAAGCGAGAAGGAGAAGGAGAGGGATAAAGAGAAGGGGGTTTATGTTGAGAGGAGGGTAAGAGGAGGGATAAGGTATATATGAGATGATTTCTCGTGGTTTAAGGTTAAGAATTTTATGGTTTTTCGTTTCGTTTCTTTTCGGTTTCGGTTTTATGTTATGAGGCTCTTGACATGAAGGCCGGGATGGTGATCTTTCGACCAGTCATGAAAGGAGAGTCGAGATTTTGAGATGTGTGAGTTGTATTGTTGTGGTTTTCTTGTATTGTTGAGGTTTTCCTCTCAATATTTGAGTTGGAGGTTGTTGGAGTAAAGTGAACTGCAAATAATCGGTACTTAAACTTGAAGATGGCGTATTGTGGTGGATATTTTTGAAATGCCGGGATGCGATGGATGATATGGAATTTCTTTGAGTTGGGCGAGATAGATAGCGAGGAGGTTGTGATGAATGGGAATGAGGCTCTACAATTGTTGCTGCCTAGCTACAGCTGAAAAGAGGTGCGGTCGCACTGCAGGAGACCGAGGCAGCGAGTCGCACAAGATATATCCCTTCCGTTTGCCTGGTACTTTTGTATGTCTTCTTGATACCCCTCATCTCGATAGTCGGTTTGTGTTTGTATTTCTCTCGATGCTTGGTACGTATCAATGAGTGTTACTTTGCTGTACACATAGCCCGCGAAGCCAGCGTAAGTAGCCCCACGGCGGGGTACAGTAACACCCTCAAAATGGAAACCCTCGATGTAAGCCCACCAACCCACAACCTCCAACCTTCAAACCTCTAACATCACCACAAAACAGCCAACCACCCACCTAAGCTGGAACACCCGCGTCTCCCGAACCCGTCAAACCACAACCTCCACCCTCTCCCTCTCCACACAACCCGACATCATCGTGCAAAGCCTCGAAGACGTCCTGCAACAAGTGCGTAAACTAGGACTGCCGCAATGTTCTTACGACGAGATGGAACTCGAGGCGGTGGTGGGCGAGGGCGAGTCTTTTCAGGTTGAACGGTGTCGGTATGAGAGGAAGTTGGTTGCGGTGAAACATATTAAACTCGCTGTCGGAGATAAAATTCAGTTCTCGAGACGCTTGAAGACTGTGCTGACGGAGTTGGGGATTATGCATCATGCGCCGCTGAGGGAACATCCTAATATCCTCTCCGTTTTGGGGTTCGGTTGGAAGGAAGCGCAGGGGAGGAGTTTATTGCCTTATATCGTCGTTGAGTTTTGCTCGTTGGGTTCCCTAAGAGAGTGGTTGAGAGAGGATGTGAAGAGTGCGCAAACGAAACTTATACTCATTGGCGATGTGGCTTCTGGGATTACGGCACTGCATTTATGTGATATCGTTCATGGGGATTTGAAATTGGATAATGTGGTTGTGAGTCCGTCGTGGGAGAGGCCGGCGAAGGCTGTCGCCAAGTTGTGCGATTTTGGACATTCGGTTATTCTTGAGGGAGGGGAGAAGAGTCCAAAGTACTTTGGGACGAGCATGTGAGTTTTTTTGGGGATATGAGATGGCTTTGCTGATTTTTAAAGGTATAATGCACCGGAGGTAAGGCTTCAAGATGTGTATCGTCTGGAGCCTACGAGTCTTTATAAGTGCGATATATGGTCCTTTGGATTGCTTGTTTGGGAGACGTTTGCTGATGGTGGAAAATATTCGGAAACACCGGCTACTTATGGAGAGATTGCAGCGAGGAGATGTGGAACAGCTAAACCTAGGTTCAGCGCAGCCACGTCGCCATCTGGTAGAAGGCTATTGAGTCGCTCGAGCACTGGTGTTAGATCTAGTTTCGGGGATTATGTCCATGTTCCATGTCAAAGTATAGCGTCAGTTCTATCTCGTCGGACGTCTTCTACAATGGAGGATGATGGAGTACTTGTCGAGTACCCTCCTTCATCTCCCAACGGAAAAGAAGACGAGCAGCTTGTTCACTCATCTACGTTGGGTTCAGACTACGACTTTGCAGATTTTAGCGATGGCACCCTTCGATCACAGAACGGAAAGAACGAGCTTTGTGGGGCTGAGAAGCCCAGCAACACGCCAAATGCCAGCACGCAAAACACTCTGAACGAAGCTGACAACCTCGAACAAGAAAATGAAGACGTCGATCTAGATTCTTCTTTTGAATCCTGTAATCAGAAGCATCTTAGGGATAAGGCGAGATCGTTCATTAGAAGCGTAACCTTTCCAACGTTCAACATAGAAAAAGGTTACGTGCTTAAGCTTCTTGATCGAACTCTACAAGTCGATCCTTCATTACGACTCTCTCGAATCACCAGGTTACCACTCATGTCACATTGGAAGTAAGTATCGCACGCAAGTATCGGTTTTGGGGAAATACTGACACTGTTGCAGTCGTGCAGATATCAGTTCCCTACAAGACAAACTAGCCCTCCATACAGGCAGTTCCTCACTGAGTTTCAAAGTACGACTTACTCCCATCCATCCTCGAAAATTGCTAATCTTCGAGTCAGGTCTTCAGCCCCGACAAAGAGCAAGAGATTATCTGGGAGCATCAGGTACAGATCCTAGAAGACTTCGAAAGAATAGCACTTCACTACAACATCAAATCCGAGGCTGGACAAGCAGCATTCCAAGTTAACACGTGTTACACTGTTGGATTCGGCACTTCCCCTGATTTCAATAAAGCTGCAACTTTCTTGCAAAAGGCCCAGAAGTTGAAACATCCGGTGGCGCTTCTGTTTGGAGATAATCTGCAAAGTGCGATGAGTGAGGATGCTGCTAAGTTGTACGAGCCTTATGATCAACTGGTCATTCGAGGATTCAAGGAACAGCGAGAGCTGGCAAATCCTGTTTTTGAACTACATGAATGCAAAGACGTGTCTGGGTCCAATGATACTCTGAGATTCAACACGGACCGAGATTTTCAAAAGTGGTTGAATGGGTTTTCGGCTTCTGCTTTGGTGGAGAAACATCTTGGCTCTTGCATTGTTACTGTTCCGGCAACATCCCGCATGAATATTTTCGAGTGTTTGGTCGCTATGGAGGATGTTGAGGGCATAAAGAGACACTCTGAAACTTTAGTGAACTTCGAGGGCACTGTATTCGGAGATTCTCTTGTGGTGCAAGCGTGTCTTAAGGGGAATGCGAAGCTTGTCAAGGTACGTGATAATTTTGCGCATTTAGACTACAGCCCCCACAAATTTTACATTTTAAGATCCCCGTAAATCCACCATCAAAAAGAGACGATTCTAATGTCTCTATCACAAAAACAGGCACTTCTTGAAGCTGGCGCAACACCAACTACTCATCGCGATGATGCTGCAAACCTACATCACTTTCTCTTCATGCTTGGAGAAGATGCACACTCCATTGTCTCTCTCCTCAAAGACAAGTTTCTATTTTATGGAAATGGTGCTAGTCTAGACTCCGCATGTCCAACACCAACGACTCTGAATTTGCAATGGCCGCTCGAGCTTCGAGGGACGCCTTTGGCATATGCAATAGCTTGCGGAAGTTTTAGTGGCGTCTCAGCTCTCCTTGATCTGGGTGCCGATCCGCTTGCTCCAATATACGGGCCTTCGGATTTGGACGACGATGGTTATTATGTCTCTCCCATTCATATGGCTGCGAAGTATCATCTCCCTGAGATATTAGCACTCTTGATGGATACGGTGCTGAGAAAGGTGGATGGAAACCAATCTTTTTTCAACAAGATGGTGAAGACCCCTCCAACAGCTCGATATGGGTGCTCAACTTTAGTCTCAAGAAAAAGGAAACAGAAACGAAATCTCGGTTCAGAACCCTCCGAGGACTCTCAATCTTACTGTCCCTTTACGGAAAGGGTTCAGGCTGAAATAATCTGTAGTATGGTATACTCTACACAAGTAGAGAGATTTGCCATGCATGGCCCAGCACATAAAGAGAAGCTGCTCGAAACCCTGAAATTATTACCCCTGGAGGCTCTCGGCTATGCACGAAAGGATGGTAGGACGGCGCTCATGCAAGCAATTGATTTTAGTGATCTTCCTTTGGTCGAAGCTATCTTACAGTTGGACCCAAAGCTTGCCAAAAGTATGTTTTCTCTACTATCCTAGTGTAGCGATTTCAGGAATCGTGTTCCATCGATAATTCTGTACATCTATCTCTCGCTTATCCCATCTCATATTTCATACTATTACTAACAAACTCGTCATCTAGAAGCCGTGTTCGATCCCAAGAACAAAGCCTCCTTCGATCTCCCCCTCTCCTTCGCATGCCAAATCGGCGCACGACGCGAATCCACCACCACCCTAGAAATCGTCAAGCTACTACTCAAACATAACCCCAAAGGTCTGCATCAACAAGACAGTCAAGGCCGAACGCCACTTCACTTATCCGTGACAGGTTTCTCCGGCGCCATCACGAAATTCCTGCTCAGTTTAAAGACCTCCGGACGAGCGCTCGACAACGATGGACGGACACCACTTCATTACGCCGTTTCAGCAACAAACATAAACCTCCTTCTCGCTTCGGATTCCTGGGCTATGGATATCGATAGCATAGATAAGGATGGTTACTTGCCTATTCATCTTGCTTGTCTTGCGGGTTCGGAGGAAGCGGTAAGAGCATTGTGTGCCTGGGGAACAGACGTCATGTATGGTGAGAATCCCATCGGGCCACCACTCCACTGCGCCATCACAAAACGATCTCGGAACGTCGTGGCAGCACTCCTAGAACACAAATCCCCGCAAATCGAACAAAGCGCTAGCATAAACTTCCCGAACGCGACACAGGGGAACACACCTTTGCATCTCGCGGTCCTGGCATGTCGTGCTGATATCGTGAAACTTCTGTTTTCAAGAGGTGCGAATGGGACGCTGATGAATAGGGATATGCTTACGCCACTTCATCTCTGCGTTCACACTGAGGATTCTGCATTCTTGAAATCCTACCTCGAGGCCGCCGGACATGGCGCTCCTATCAACCGAATCAATTCCTACGGTCAAGCACCTTTACACACCGCAGTCCATCTCGCTAGAATCTCCCATGCTGAAATTCTCTTAACCTACGGCGCGAAAGTCAACCTCCTTGATGCAGATGGAAATACACCCCTACATCTCGCTTCACAACTAGGCGATGGACTTCAGATGTGTAAGTTGTTTTGTGAGAAAGGTGCGGATTTGACGCTGGGGAATAAGGTTGGGCAGACGCCGTGGGATGTTGCGATGGGGAAGGGGTTTAAGGAGGTGTTGGATTTGTTACATGAGAAGGGGGATAGGAAGGCGGTGGGGAGTGGTGGGGAGAGTGGGGATAGAGGGGTATTGAAGAAGGGGTTGAGGAGGTTTGATTTTTTGGGGATGAGTTAGGTTTTGGATGAGGCGAGGGTGGGTGAGGGGAATAGTTGGGTGCTGGTATTTTTATTTGGCGATGGGGTAAGGAGGGAGTTGGGAAGGATAGGGATGATGGAAGGGATTGCGGCGTTGAGATTCGTCGGGATATTCAAGGCAGGTTGGTAAAGTAAGTTTTATTAGTGAGCGGCGAAGGGGGTTCTGGTATGCGATATGAACATTGCAATACATTAGCTATTGCGAAGCCCAAAATAAGTCGCTACTACCTCAGACCTCGACAATGCAATTTTCCAGGCTAGAGACGAAGGAAAATTGTACTACCAGTTTGGCAATACAGTACGATATTTATCTCCATCTCTTCTGAATTCTGGACACCACTTTGACCTTTCGAGTTCGTGCTTGGTAAGATGGCAAGAACAGGGTTTTAGAGGAAGGCTGATGAGTTGTTTAATATTTAGAAGTGCAAGTCTAAGCACCCCTCGCGAGTCGGCTTTCAATTTAGCTTCCATTCGCTAACTATTTTCAGGAGTATCCTCTAACTTTAAATGAATGTTTATCCTCGGATAAACATTCAAAGAGACTTCGATTCTCTCTGATAGTTCTCATTCATATCAATAGGAGAATGGGAGATACTGAGGTTGAAGTTGATCCAAAGCGAGCAAGCTCGCTTTGTATTACCCCTCAGATTGGTGTGATCTTGGCGCTTAGTCACCTCTATTGTCAGGAAAAAGTAGAATTGATATAAGCTTTTTGAGTCTCCGAGATATGCGAACGAGCTCCGGTTGATCAAAATCGAGCTTCGCGCGGTGAAAGGCGGCAGAATTCCTGAAATGGCCTTAGTAGATCCCCCTAACTAGCGCCGGGCCAGCCCGCCATTAGCTTCCTAACGTTCCCTCACCAACTTACCCAGAGTTTTCTAAGCTCGCTTTGCTACTACGGGAATGATAACTACATTTACGTCCGGAGTATCTAGTATAGTTCACGTTCAAGATTTGAAAATAGGGATGCCAGATGCCATACGATTACTATTGCTACATTCACCAGTTTGTTTTCCCTCCAGAGACCAAACCCCAAGCAGCCCAAGTCAATGCGGATCCAGCTCCATAGTATCATTTGGCATTTCTGCATCCTGGTGATTTACTTCATCATTTTGCGGGACGAAGTAAGGATTTGCCGGTATGCTATCCCTACGAGGATCAAAAGACAGAGGGTTGTCGAAGTAGTCCTTGTCGGTCCACCGCGCCTCCCTAGCCGCCATCCTCTCATCCTCATCCCCACTCTCCCTGATGAGGGAGCCACAGTCGATTGCCTTATAATACTCGCCCAGTAACTGCATATCAGTCCGTCTGTTCTGATTTGCCGCGCAAACAGGACATTCCAGGCGCACGTTATCAAGGGTGAGTTGGACCTTTTCCTCGTCAGGGTACTCAGTCGTGCCATCATCGTTATTCCATTTGTATTCCTCGCACCATGACTGTGCGTCCTCAAGAATCTCCGCGTCATGATCTTGGTAATGGAGTGATACAATGGCCGTGCGAGCCATCCATTCCTGGTGGCCGCGGGTGTCTCCGAATCCATTGACGGCGGCGGGAGAGAACATATTATTCTTGATCCATTCCGGTTTTGGCGCCAACAAATCCCTTTTTGGGTATGCGAGAATATTAATGCGCTTGGGTGTTCGCTCACCTGGGCCGAGAGGGGGCGGTGTAAAACCTGGAGGGGGAGAATATCTCAGTGGGGAACCCAAGGGAGCTATGGTGGCAGTGACTCTGGTCGATGGTAAGATGAATCTGCCGGGGAAGTGATCGTCAGGCAAGTATGAGAGGCAAAACATTACTGTGAATCCAGTATTAATGTCGTTGAAATCACAGTGAATGGCTCCTCTCTTACTCCGGTGTAAAACCTGGAGGTGGAGAATATAAATTATGAATTTGATGAATTGCATGCTCTTAAAAAATGAGCGGGAAATCAATAAGCAAGTGTATGAGTTCCCGTTGCAAATAAAGCTTCATGTACAGTATTACTTTTACAGTTTGCTTTGGCACCCGCCAGTTCAACTTTGATTCACCTCCATCTCCACCTCCATCTCATCGTCAGTCGGTTCCTCGACTTGATCATTCTCTCCTGCGCTCTTTGGTGGAAAGGATCCGCAATTGAAAGTCTTTGTGTACTCCTTCAATTTATACATTCGGGTCCATCTTTTTTCTTCCACTGCGCACGCGGGGCACTCTAACCGCACGTTATCGAGGCACGTCTTAACCCAATCTTCACGGGGATATTCTTTGGTGCCGTCCTCGTTCTTCCAGCCGAATGCATTTCGCCATATCTGAATGTCATCGACCATGTAGGCGCCATAGGGTAGGGAGCGATGCAGACGCTTGATCTCCAAAGCGAGCTCCCATTCCCTTTGTAAGCGTTTAGTGCCGAAACTGTTGAGGGCTATCTCGGAAAACAGATCTGGATGTATCCGGGAATCTTCCGGCTCATAAAAGTCCTTTTCGGCGTATCCAAGCATGTTGATACGCGCGTACGGTCGCTCTCCTTCTCCAAGAGGAGGAAGCGTAAGACCTGGCGGGAGAGAATATCGGAGGGGGGACCCCACAGGAGCGTCAGGTCCGTAAGGTCCTTCACCAGTACCAAAATGGAAATGGGAGGCCGGGAAAACTAGCGCAGAAAATGGGGGCAAGTTCGCAGTAATCCTAGCTGACGGAATGACAAAACGGCCCGGGAAGCAATCTTCGGGCAGGTTTGATACGTTGATTAGTACTGTGAAGCCCCCCTTGTGATCGTTCAAGTCACAGTGGATGTCTCCTCTCTTCATCCCCAAATCATCCTGGAGGTTACCACCCGGTTCGGAGACGTTGCTTTGTACAATAGATATTTCCAAGTTATCTTCATTCCCAATCCGCACAGAAGCATTGCCGGCTGCGAAGCACTTCATCATCTCCGTATCTCGATCTGGAAAGGCTTCTCTTATGTAGACCATTGCCACCTCGACAACGGTCTTGATGATATCCTGCCTTTCCGGATCGTTTTTCCGACCAATTGCGTTGGGTTGGATAGTGTGATGCCCAGTCTGCTCCGAGAAGGAGAGGGTGCTGCATCCATCCCCTTTTTTCTGGGTTTGATGCTTCTTGAGGAAGTCTTGCTCGCTCTTCCTGGTCATGAACTCGTGGACCTTCGCGCCCATCTCCCAAAGACCGAGTGCTTTTGTCTTTTCCGGGGAAAATGACGCCCCAAAAGGCATAAGCCTGTCTGGCCATGCAGTCATCTTCCCGGTCAATGGATCTTTACGTTTGAAAGATTTGACATGGACGTAATGCGGTACGTCATCTTCCATCTGTATGTATCGGATTGACTCAAGCTCTGCAGCAGTCAAGTTGCGAGAGGCTTTCAGAAGTTCCGGGACATCTTTAAAAACCGCATTCTTCCGAGCTTTTATTTTGGCGTTATCCTTTTCACCAAGTTCTTTTCGGAGGGTATGCTCGCAGATCTCAGTTCCCAACCGTTCGCTGTAGACCTTTCTCGATGTGAAGACTTCGCCATACACCGTGTCATTTTTCGCAGGTGCTGACATGATGGGCAATGAGGATCCTCTGCTGTGAAGTTAGCATACTGTTCTGACACAGCTATAGAACCCTTTCAGACACTTACTGCCAACTTGCTCTGATGAAAGGTACTACTGGAACTAAAGATATGCAGTTGTTCTGCAAGTGTGGTGAAGCTCAAGTGATGTACTGCTGGGGGTAGTACCTATTATTTTTGTTAGCCACTTAGGTAAAACCAGGTTGAAGGAAGCAGCGATGCCTACCAAAAGCCAGGAATGCTGCTCAAAGAAGGCGACAAGACTTTGAAGTGTCAATCTGCAACTCAATCCAAAGCGAGGATATCAAAGGATGCGTGAGATATTGTTCAGACACTAGATTGATGGGCAGAGAGTCGTGGTACAGAGTAGAATAATACCGTATTGCAGCGCGTCGCGTTGTTGTTTTGTGGAAAGAGGAAGAGGGGTACACCGGAGGAACAACAGAGGCCCGGTAGACAAGTAATAGTGCTCCTCACTCGGAAAGTATTGCCGGGCGCAATAAAAAGGTGTTTGTCCCGGCACTCTGTTGTGCCCAATGCCGATTCCAACCGATTCACTCTCCCATTGGAGCGTCAATTGACTTTTCCCCTGCATTTAGCAGCCAACGAGAGCAACGTGGGCGTCAAGTGGCGTTTTTGTTCAACTTGACAAGAGTATTCACGCGCCCCCTGTTAGCTCTTGAAGTGTTATGAAGGTATATATATAGTAAGCCTCAAGAAACCTGAACAACTTAGGATTTTGGGTACTGTACTGCTATTCCTCTGGTGCAAAAATTTATGCTTTGAAGTGATTAGACAAAACTGTGCAGTATAAGATCTTTGCGTGATGCCTGCGAACTTGAGGGAAAGAATGAAGTAAAAGTAGTTATATAGGAAATAACAGAAGGCGTAGGACTATGTTTCGCAGGCGAAACTCAGAAACTGCGCCTCACACAATTGTGGTCCATGTCAGATCAAAAAGAAAAATAACTAAGAAAAGTTCCTCAACTTTATACTTCTTTTCCAGTGTACCAGAGTCTTAAAAATTGCTTCAATTGACTCATATTCCTGCATCTCATCACTCGGGCATGTCATCGCCCCCTAAAATAGAAGTAGTTTTACACCTTAAACGGATCATTAAGAGCGCGTGGAAGAAACTGGAGAGCAAACTTGCCGTTTGATAGAAGAATTGCTGTCTGAGCAGAGCCCACGAGAAGAGTTGAAAACTCACCCCAAACCTCCAGAAGACTATTGAAGTTAGAAAGAGCTCTAGCTCTAGATTGCTTGAACTGCATGACCCTGCCACGGTGGTAATGATCAAATCAACAGACTGTGCCTTTGACATCACATGTCGGAACTCAATCCCCAAGAGAAGCAAACTAGCAGTACAATCCGTTCTGTTGCTTGACGAAGATGGGCATTGCTCTAACTTTGAGAATTGCCTTGTGGACGACTGCGGTAGTACGATTGTGTTAGCGTTAGACTGCTAGTTACCCTTGAGGCCGACGAGAATGATTTCTGAGCAACGAAATTATCTCCATCTCCATTCTCTTACGTTGAAAGAGTAGGAGAATAGCATTAGAATTTTTTTGGTGGAGTTGGGTTTGAGACATGGGTCTTAGGATGGAGCTTTTCCTGGCGAAAAGGGGGGACGTTCGGTTAGGTGTTACGAACGATGCACTTGTCAATTGCTTTGTTCTGGATCTTCAGTTAGTATTATGAACTTTAATACCCAATACTTCCCCTGAGTTGCCCCTCTCGCTTATTTGCTCATGGTTGCCTAACATAATGCTTACTTAAGAATCTCACCCATCGCACCAGATCCTCAGAAGGGCCGACCCGAAAGCTAGAACCTACCAACATCAATACCTTCAAACTTCACGCATTAATCAGTACCCCTCTAAACCTCTCGCCTGCGACGTCGCCATGTCTACCACCTCCGCACCACAAACTTTTTTACTCTTCCCCCTCCTTCCCACCGAATTGAGAATCAAAATCTTCGAACATGCGCACGCGCAAACCCCGCCTCAAATCATCCCCTTCCATCTTCTGAAAAGCGATTTGGATTACCTACGGCCCATGCGCAAACCATGTAACAATTACGCGCACATCACAGCCTCCCTCCTCCCCATCCCGCCACTCCTCCACGCCTGTCGAGAATCGCGACTCGTGGCAATGGAGAGCTACACGTTGGGCTTCATGGGAGAAGGCGGCGGCCGAATGATCAAGATGGGTCGGGGAGATACAGACATCGAAACCTTCACGACCTGTTCGCACGAAGTCTCCGCCGAAGATCACGGACGCAGCATCTACTGGGACCCCTCCCGCGATGTCATTCTCCTCTCCGAAACAGATACCCCCTCCATCCTCACTCTCGAGGGCGGGTCAAAAACGGCGTATATCTGGGGCGGCGCAACTGGCATTAAATTCGGGCGTATGAATCGCGTTGCCATGTCGTACGATATACTGAAGAGTTTGGGCCTGGGGATGGATGTGTGGTGGGAGAGCCTCGAGATGTTGATGGTGCTTTTTAAGGAGGGGGATATGAGTACCGAGGCCGCGCTTGGGTTGCCGGATTGTAGGCGGACGCTGAAGAATGCGGGGATTAGGAATAGCGAGGGGAAGGAGGTGGAGGTTTTTCTTCCTTCTTGGGGGGGAAAGGAGGAGGGATTTGATGGGTGGGAGAGAGCTTTGAGAGCATCTTGGGTTTGGGGGGGCTGAGATGGTGGTTGGTAGGGAATTGGGATATTTAATGCGGTGATGTGGAAGGACAAGCTTGGTGTTTGATGGATTTATTGACGATGGAAAATAGGGCATACGAATCACTCTTTTTTTATTTAACTCTTATCGGTATTGGCTCTTTTTTAACATCTCCTTAGCGAAAGAAGAACACTTTATTTTATTCTTGGATCGATAAACTTTCATTGGCGGCAAAATGGCCAGAGACATCCATTCTCGTCGGCGTCGAGATCAGAGAAGAGCAAGGTCAACTCCAAGTACAAGAAAAACACATAAAACAATTACCACAAGGAGAGGCGACTTTTAAACAGGCAAACCACACAAAGCACAGCCACAACGCTAGTAATGCGCTAGCAGTGAATACGCAATTTCCCCACCGTCTCCAAATTACTCAGAGCCATTCTTCCGGTGTTTTTCTAGACACCGGCTTACAAATTCATACAGGTACGAAGTACCGTTCGCACATCTATCCTCCTTCCTTCTTCAGAATCCAATATTTACACGTGATCTTTTTCCTTTTCCTTCTACTGGAGGGAAGCTATTCACCGCTTTGACTTTCGGCAGTAACGGCATATAACGCGCGGATGAGGGCTAACCATTATTGTTATATCGTCTCTATCCTCTCTTAATATTGCATAATACCACCCCTGCTTCTTTTCTAGCTTTCCACACCCTCATCGCCAAGCCCATCTCCACGCGTGGAGACCCCTCTCAACCCCTCGGATGCACGGCCGTTTAGCCTGCCATGGGCATCGCACGCCATTGACTCAATAACACCGCTTTCAGACAAGACAACCGCTCCGGTACCGATTCTCTTCCCGGTAGATATAGGCACTTGCGGGGAAAGCAATTTGAAATGGATGTTGACATCCTACCAAGGAGGCTTTATCTCCGAGCCGGGACAAGTGTCTTGGGCTTTTTTCTTTTCCCATTGAGGTCATAGCCATTCCATCCCCCTCTTCTTGGCATTTCTATCGCGTTGCCTTTTGACACTTTGAAGAAAGATCTTTCTCTGTTCTGTACTTTACCTTTACCTTTGCCTTTTGGATTGTCTTTCGTCCCGTACCTTAATCCAACCACCCATCTCAAAATGCTCCGAACAGCCCTCCTCCTCCTTGGTTTCAGTACCTCGTTCTCTCTCGCTGCCTATGATGAATTAGATCCCCTCCTCGTCCCTGAACATCCAGGGGAGCTTTTCAGCAGAATCGCGACGTCGGATTGTGTGGCTGATATCACGACTGGGAATTCGACGGGGAGTTTTCATAATATTAGCGGCAGTAAAATCCCCTCGAGATTTCATTTCCATCTGTTCTAGAGAGAAAGGAAGATAGGGGGAGAGAAAATTTGCATAGAAGAGGTTTGAATACTGATTTGGATGTGAATTGTAGTTAGCACGTATATTGCAGAACCTCAAGGTCCTACCGTCAAGAACAAGAGTGGGATTGCGATTTTGTATCTCACAGATATCTATGGAGTGCAAAGTGTGAATAACAGATTGTAAGTTTTTCCATCTCTCATATCCGTCCCGAGGTGCTTTTGAGACATGAGGTTGATCTGACTGAAATAAACTAGGTTGGCGGATTCTTTCGCACAAGCGGGATATCTCGTTCATCAGCCAGATCTATTCTATGGAGATCCGGGTACTGTTTTCTTTCCTTTCTTTTCTACCACCATGAGGAGACGTGGAGTCAAGATTCATACAAAGTACCAACTAACCCACGCACAGTTCCCACCAACGGCACCGGTTTTAACATGACACTTTGGAGTCTGAGACACCCAGTCGCCAGTATCGATGGGGTTATCAGTTCAGCCATCGCTTCACTGAAATCGGAATTTGGGGTTGAGAAGATTGCCGGGGCCGGGTATTGGTATGTATTCCTACTAGCAGTCTTAAATTTGACTCATTCTGTCTTGGAGGGGTTGAAGGAGTTACTTCTGCTAGCGCTTTGGATGTGTACTAACTAGATATGTAGCTTTGGTGGGAAATACGTTGCACGTTGGCTTGCAGCTGGACAGGGGTTAGATGTTGGTACGTCGATTTCATCCCCTCCTCAAAAATTTATTCTGCTTTTCAACCCTTTGAATCGCTTTTTTGTTCGTTTTCTGGAATTCGCTTTAGTCCAGTTGCTAGAAAGGGATGGAAAAGTGCTATAGCACCTTCCTGGGCTTTGCAACAAGAGTTTCAACGCAAGCTAACAATTCTCTTTCACCCACAGGTTTCACAGCCCACCCCTCAAACGCCACAGCCGACGAATGGACCGCCGTCGCCGGACCATTAAGTATCGCTTTTGGCTGTACGTCCCCTCCCTCCCTCCCCTTCCCCTTCCCTCGCCCCCCTATCCCCTTACTAACACTGTTTTTAGCACTCGACACACTCAACCCCCCCGCCAACCGCGACCTCGCGGAAACAATCTTCATCGCCAACAACGCCACCTTCCAAACCACCCTCTACTCCGGCGCCTTGCACGGTTTCGGGGTCCGGGCTAACCTGAGTGATCCGCAGCAGGCGTTTGCGCAGGAGACGGCGTTTTTGCAGGCTACGAGGTGGTTTGATAGTTGGATTTAGGAGGATGGGAGTATGGGTGAGAAGGGTGAGAGGGGTTGATAGGGTAGCATTGGTATGGTAAATATATATCGTCCGATCTTCACCCAAACCTAAACTCAATCTCACAAACATTGAAGGTCAATTGGAGCTCAAGCAGACGAGAAAACGTTTCATTCATACCTGTTGCATATTTGAAAGAAAGCTAGTGTTTAGGATGAAGATGGTATGAGCAAAGTCACGGTCTCTCATTGGTATAGGCTAGAAGTTTGAGTTTATACACACACACTTCAGTGTTCACAACAGCTTCCACTCGCCAAATATATGGTAAGCAATGAACTTGGAAAACCACTTAGATAGAATGAAGGCACACAAAACAAAGGCAGACACACATACATATTATTAGTTATATTTATGTTATGGCCAGCTATCCGGAACTCTTTCAAGTCCTCGATCCCACAGACACTACACTACGCACTCTGCCGAATTGTCCAATATGGACAATCCTCAATAAATCCTTGCATCAGCTGCCGATGCGCACTTTTTCTACTTCAACAATTTCCTCTGGCAAGAGCTTCGTGGCTCGGGTTCCTCGGTAAATGCGCGCGATATCGTCTCCTTTCTTGCTCGAGCGGTATCGTGGCTTGCATGTCGATAGATGCTGTTTGGTGCTGTCATCGTGCGATATTCAGCACATGGCTGGAGGCGAAGTTCCAAACCTTCCTTCTCGCACCCGGGCAAAGTAGTGACCCAAGCCCAATTCCAGTATTTAGTACACACTCCCCTTTCCGAACAGACCATTGCGCTTCAGTATTGCCCAATGGTCCCCAAAAAGGGGGTTTCAAAAACATCTCAGCTCGGAATCCATCCAATTTCCTCCATCGGCCACTTCATCCAAAGTCGAAACTCCTTTTGCAGCGAAGAATGAATCTCCCCCATCAAATGATCAACCCAATCTTTCGACCACCAAAAGGAACTTAGGCTATTGAACAACACGCAAAAATGTGCCAGGATAACAAGCGGGATGGGTTGTCTCTGCTGCAATCTAAGGACAAAATCGTCCGATAATCGGTATAGCCAGACGAAAACGACGTGCGGGGAAGGTTGGGATGGTCTGCTTGCGGGAAGTGGCTCCGAGGATGGGAAAGATCTTGTTAATGTGTCTAAAGCTGTGAGGTATAGCTGGAGATCGGGATCGTTCGCAGCAGTTGATAAGATCATGTCACGTAGCGCTTGGAGATGTTCGTTATCCGCAGCGGGTTGATCGACATGTTGACTTTGAATCTGGAAGAGAGCTGCCAAATCGCTGTTTCTGAGAGGCTCCCTGCACGAGCTTACTATAGATTTCATTCCTCGAAACATCATAAGCCATTCAGCAAGACCTTCGTCCCCAAAGAGCAGGAAATCCCCCTTTCTCGGGCCCAAGCCCAACGTGATGTGGCAGCAAAACATGGCGAAAAGGTAGAGTGCCGGGCAGGTTTCGTCGTTGATCGATGGCATCATGGCACTTGCTGTTCGCAACGCTGTCTCGTAATGGTATTGTGCCTCCGCCACATAATGGGCTCTCATATCCCCTCTTTTGAAGCGTGATAGATGGAGAGATGCGAGCGCGAGAATACCATGCAATACGAAAGGATATGTAAATCCAATCTGAGGAACATTGATCCGGTAGCAAGTTTGAAGGCCCGAATCGTTGGCGAGGGTGTAAGAGGTCGAGATGTTGTAATGATGAAGCAATTCCAAATCTATGATATTTAAGGCTGGTCGTTGAGGTGGAGGTGGTTGCATAGCATGCATAGGCTGCTGAATTGGTTGAAGCATTCCTATTGCGGGGAGAGGTTTGGGCGCTTCTAGAATAGGAGCTAGATGGATTGGTGCTGGCGTGGAGGCTAGCGTAGTAGCAGGTATAGGAGGAGCTGCCATATCGGCACTCATAAGAAAAGGAGGTGAGATGACAGGCGGGGATACAACACCAGCAGAACCTTCGGGACTAGGCATCTGTGGTGAGGACCCATGGGGATAGCGGCAGTGAACTGCATGTCGACCGCAGTTTGCACAGAAAGGTTTTTGCTCATCACACTATTGATTGAGCAGTTAGCAGCTGTGCCGTAAGAGTTTCGTTTCGTTCCGTATTCTAGTACCGCAGTAATCGGTTTAGAACAAACCCCCTCCTCTCCCGTTTTTTATATCGATTCTCTATCACGGCCTGGCGCAATGAGAGCCAGAATGGGAGATGTCCTGAAAACGGGAGAGATTCGTTCGCGGGAGGTGCTCTCCCATTTTGACCTCAATTCTCTGTAGCGGCCTGGCACAATGAGGTCAAAACGAAAGGGGGGGTGCTCTAAACCAGTCAATGCGGTATCGCATCCTCAAGCACTCGGCTCGGAGACGAAACGGGAAATTCCCAGAATGGAATATAAACGCGACCTGTGCGCCAAACTTGCCACAAAGTATCTGTGAAAGCACATCGGCGGAGGTTTGATTCAATTCGCTATACTTTTGGAAAGAGAAGCATTGAAATACTCGTTCTCCGAGTGATCCTCGGCCACTCGGAAAGTACAAAGTCCTGGAGAGAGGGAAGAAGTAGCGCAACTAACCTTGATCTTGCGCTGTTTACAGTTTTGACACCCATTCCGTGACTTGCGATGTGACTTTCTGGACAGCTTCTTTGCAGCGAGAGCGGTGCCTTCTTTTGGTTTGGTTGGCGGCGGTGGTAATGTGGATTGCGGTTGCGGTTGCGGTTGCGGTTGCGTTTGCGCTGATAGAGGAGGAGGTAATGGGAGCTGTGATGGTGGTGGGGGAGACATTCTGCCACCCGCTGGATGCGACGCACCGTGTGATACGGTTTGCACTTTTTCGACGCGGCGCGCGTTGTTGTATGGCTGAATGAGGAGCCGGAGGAAACGATGCAGTCGCTGGACCAGGAGGTCGAATATGTAAGGAGCGTGGTGCGAAGCAGGTCGCAAGAGTTCAGAGCGGCGGACTCACTCACTCACTCGCTCGCATTCGGGTGTGTCGTAGGTAGGTAGCGAGATGGTGTATGGTGTATGTCGCGAGGGAAAACTCTTGAACGTCAAGGAGACCAAAAATCCCAAGCAAACTACCAGAATACTCTAGACGCGGCTCATTTCTCTTGTACCTCGTACTCAAATACGCTTGTGGCTTTCGCGCCCTATCAGAAAGTGTCCCTCCTACGAATTTTAAAGCATGGGGGATTAGGACTTCGTCGTCGATTCGTGTCCCCTGCAGGGATTGAGAGGCTGTGGAGGCCAAATTATTTTGTGCGTGGATCCACCCCGAAGACCACGGCTTCAATGCCTGCTCAGGTACGGCAGTCAGAACACAACACCACAAACAAAAAGAACCCCCCCGAAAATAGAGGACTGGTCGACTTGATAGGAGAGACTTCTTGGACAGATAAGAGACTTTGGAATAGGAAGACACGTATCTATGTATGTATGAATATGCATCATCTGGTCGTTTTGATTCACGCAAATTGATACTGACGATCTCCAACTTAGTACGAGCCCCTCGCACCCAGGCCAACACCTAACCAACCAGCCACAACTTCCTTACCCTGCTGACTCATCGGCTCAAATCCGCCCCTTTGGCGCAGAATAAGCGGTCCAACCACAGAGCTCAGAGCCTCGCTTATCAACTTTCCCCTTGAAAAAATCCCGAGTTCTGTGGCTGTTTTGTACTCTTGGCGAGCGTTGTGCGCTCATGGTTGATGTTGGCCACCATCGGCAAGCCCTCACGCTTCAAGTAGAAAGCCCTTCCCGTCAAGTGTCAACAAGGCCTCACTCGACGCCCCTACCAACGGCCCCACCTCTAATTGCAGCGCAATCCCAGTTGTCTCCCAGAAGGCGGGATCACCAAGTCGTATTCGATTCGTATCAGCCCTCGCCACCAATCAGCATCAGCCACTGTTCAAGGGCCTGCGCGTTTCTGATGAAAGGTGGATCGCAAACATCTCTTGGCATCACAACCTTCAGAGCGCCCCGTCCACAACAAAGTGCCGCATAGAGGCCTCATCTACGAAGCAGGACGAGGCCTCGCTGGACAAGAAACATCGGAGGGCATGATGCCTTTTCCACATCCTGTCTCTCTTGGACGGAACAACCTCAAAAGCAGCTATGCCGGATACTGGCCGATCGGAGCGCCAAGCCAACGTATACGTACTTGGGTACGAAGGTATTGCAGAATAATCATGTGGTAGGCTGGCTTTACGAGGGCAGCAGAGACTGATTACCCTACTATCCCAAAGAGACTCTGACGTGAGAGAAGAGATGTTACCCGTCGTAAAGGAACTGGCCTATCATGGCCGTGGTATTACATTGATTGGGTTATAAGACCATCCCTTCCCGTCTTGAACTTCGCTGTGCTAGCTTATTTGAGAAGACCGTCATTTGAGAAGAGGTTGGTTCGGGTCAACATCAAAACCACTTCTCCCATTTCGACGTATATAGTGCTAGAATATCTGAGAGAATGGGGAGTCTTGTAAACCACAAAGACACTAGGGTTGCAAAATTTCGCATCATTTGTAAGTAATGGTCCTGATGGACATGGAATGGATTGCTATTATATTACTTGCGCTAGCTTGGCTACCACTAAAACCGATGATACCACATGGCTACCTAATCGCTCTACCTCGCTCGCTCTCGATGCGTATTATACAATTCAAAAACGGCATTATATCACACAGGTCCAAACGCCCATTCCAGATATTCCCACTTCATCGCTTTTGCCATTACATTCCCTCAGTCATCGTCAAATATCTGGTATGTGTTTTGTAATATTGTGTCGATGACTCTCACCTGCCAGCCCGCATCTTGAATGTTTGGCCCGGAATTAGCCCCCATCAGAGTTGGGCCAAACACGATGGCCAGATTGCTAGCATTCATACGGTTGACACCTGAGTTCTCTTGTACTCTGTTTAGATGTAGCGTCAGTGCACGCAAAGTGGCATAGTTGGGATCAGGAAGGCTATTAATAATAGCATGGAGTGAATCTCGGCGCACAATATCGTCGTCGTTTTCTGGAAACGTCAGCTAAAATAAACTTTAACCAGGGCACCGGCACTTACTGGCAGCCTCAATAAACCCGGCATAATGCTCGACCGTTAAAAGTGGGTCAGGCAGATCTCGGAAAAATTGCTTCAGGAGGCCAGCCACACTGTTGACGTCGTGGTAGAAATTCTCAGGATTGCGGAATTCGACCTTAGACGCATCTGTGCAACGGTTTAGCAAACTATTTGGTTGGCCGACGTGCCAGCGACTTACCATTATCGAACATAGCCTTGATTTTGGTGATATGCGAAGCAGTTCCAGACAGTCGATAAATGCCCTCCACTTCAAGCCCAAAGAGGTCAACAGCTAGAATACATTGATAAACAACCATAGGTACCGCTGATCCATCTCTATCCAGTAGTTGTTCAAGAGTGAGGCCAAAGACAGGGTTAAGAGGAGGTAAGTTTCCACTGGAAGAATTATTCGGTGCGCTTGAAGCAGGAGACTTGGAGTAGGGTCCACTAGCATATGGCTGTTGAGGCTGCTGCTGCTGGGCAAAAGGAGGTGGCGGCGTCTGCGATGATTGGAAAGGAAGTGAAGAGAGTTGTGGTGGGCCACTATTACCGAGGAGAGGACTAGACTCATAACCAGCACTCTGTGGTGGTCGAGGTGCACCTCCCATGCTTCCATAAGATTGTTGCGCTGGTGAGCCTTGACTGAAGCTTCTATCATGCTGCGCGGGTGAGACTGGACCAAGGCTGTTAAATGGCTGGCTTGCGTGACTTTGATGAGTGGGCGTAGATTGCACTGCACCACCGAACGAGGACGCTGGCCCTTGCCTAGATGCAAAGGAGGCAGCAGGATCAGATTGACGCTGGGGAGTTGGCGCGGCTTGCCCGCCAGGGTTCAATACCTTTATATCTCAGTAAAGATGAATTTATTTGTCTGGTATAAAACTTACCGGATTGCGCTCATATTTGATTTCCACATTTTGAGGTCCAATCTTCTTGGCGTAGCTGCTAATGTACGTGCTGAGATCTTTTTCATTGTCGATAGCAAAGACAGCTTCGCGCAGACTCCGGTTTTTGGCTGCCATTTCGGTGCCTTTAAGTGGGCTGACATCTAGGCCATTGCTTAAGAGAAGCTTCTCATTGAAGGAGGCTATAAACACTGTTAGCAATTTCTACAGCAGATACATGATACATACCAAACTTCTGCATCTGCATAGTCACACCCGCATCGCATTCTCTGATTAGCTCCTGTATGGCCTTTACAGCTTCAGGTCTCGATTTGGCCAAAAGTTCTTGTCTTTGACTTTGAGCCGCTTGCACTTTAGCTGCATAATCTGCATCAGCAGCCTGTACTTTATTCAATAAACTCTCCTCGTGTTGCGCCGCCGATTTTGGGCCTTTTAATCCAAATTTCTTCCCAGCTTGTCGATCCCCGGTCTTTGCGCGTTCGTAATCATCTGCTAGCGAGTCGTATTTCGCCTTGGATTTTCTCATCCCAGCCTCTGAATCAGCTGCCCGCTGTTCTGCTGCCAACCCAACCGTCTTCCAATGCTTCCGCTCGCGCTCAATATTCGCGGCCATTGTTAGCAAGTCCTCATGCATCTGGTGCAATGACATTGCAAACTGGGCGCCATTATCTGCCATACTTTCATGTATCATATTGACATCTTCGTAGCCCTTCAAAAATGTGCCATGTCGATGATCGGGGCGGCGAATGCTATCGTACGTTGTTCGACTAAGTTTCCTCAACCCATTTGAATGCTCTTCCTCCAACGTCGACCGCTTTTTGAGAAATAAGGCGAATTCCTGGTAAAGCTGTTAGAGAGATTTGAAATTCTATTACAAAGGACGGATGCTTGCCTTTCCTGACGCGAGGGACTGCTTTAATCGGTTCAAGAGCGTGGATACTCCGATCTATGGTTCGCATTTCCAATTAGCCCAAGATCTCATGGTATGCTGATATCGATCGACTTACCTCCGAGTTGATCACATCTTGTACAACTTGCAGATTAGGGTCGACGGCATTCGTGGGAGAAGTGGTCTCCTCCGCAGTGGTGGCGGCTCCACCATTCATGGGCGCTCCATCTGCGCCATCTGTACTCAGACCTAGCGACATGCTTCCTTGTCTCTGGCGTTGTAGTAGGAATTCGTGCGATTCAGAGGCCTCGTCCATTGTTGCAATTGATTTGGAAGACGGACAGGAGGGGAGGGGAGCTGTAGGATTTCTGTTTCTGTCACGATGTTGGAAGGTATGGGATGCAGGTGGGTTTGATCTCCGCCGATTCCTTCTGAAAGGAGAAGGAGAGCACTCTTCAGTTGCTTTTCGAGGAGGTAGGCTCGAGGTAGGCTCGAGGTAGGATGGGACGATTAATGCACGCGACAAGCTATTCCTAGGCACTCGAGGGTGATAACTCCAGGGCTAAGGTTGGCGATCATGTAGGAAATGCCGATGAACTGACAGCGGAGGGGTTGGAATAATTGCTCCGGGCCGTCGGCGGCGTCACTTAGGTAAGCACGGATACGAAGCCAAGCCAGTAATTGAGTAATTGAGTGGCTTGGGGCTTGTTGAAAGTGAATTCCATGGGAGAGCGATTTATAGACTAGAAACATTTCGCAGCAAAACAAATGCCAAGGTGTGCTTTTGACTTTATTGCTCTTTTCGTATGCAGGCCATCCTGACAAAGTCATCTACCAGCTATGCGGTCTGAAGCGCCACCCACAGGCCGATGCACGCTCGGACCAAATGTGGAGCAACCCGAGTTTTGGAAACCCCCGCGACAATGGACTTGGATGATGCAAGCCAAACTACCACCAGACCGTCTCATCTCGATAGACTAAAAGAGCTCGGATAAGCCTTGGAAACTTCGACTTTGAGGACCGGAATGCCCAGAATTTCGGCATCGACGCACTTCAATTTTCAAGTTACTTCTTTTAAGGGTGAGCTTGGAGCTTTACATATGGTATGCCCGATTTTATCATCAGATAACCCTGATTCAAAGCATACCTCATTGAAGTTTTACACAATTGAGAATAGACTTGAGCTTTTTGTATATGGGTAGGTATAGACACCTGCTGTGTATAAAGATATGTTTATTTAGAAATCAATATTCTTTTCTTTTTTGAGATGCTACAGGTGAGGCCGCATGCTTCTCAGCTACTAATCAATACCGGTAATCATTTGGGAATTGGTTTTGGGTGCATTCGAACAACTAATGAAACAATCGTGTTTGAATTGCTTCTACTTCTTGAAGTCACTCTGGCAAGATCATGCGAAGGGGTTTGAGTAGACCGATTGATAGATTATAACATGTCGAAATCGCAGCGGCTATCATAGTAACCTGGACACGCAAGAGCACACCAAGTATGCTTGTTAGTAAATATAAAGGGATGCTCACCTTGCAAAGATTTCTTCGAGCATTACCCGTTTTCATTTTGCTGACCAGATTTGACATCCTATCACCCCCGAGTAAAGAGGTTATTTAAGCCAGAATTCTGAGCCAAAATGCAAATTTGAGTACCAACACTGTAAATCCAACAGAACTCATACAAATCAGTAAGTTTCCAGACCACAATAGCAGGCAATAAACCCACCGATAAAGCGAATTTCAATTCATAGCAAGCCAGCCTCCGCAAAAGGCAGAAATTCTGAAGCCAAAAGGTCAATTCACACTTTCCATACCGCAATAATTGGTTCAGAGCGTCCCCCTTTCCCATTTTTGACTTCATTGTACCAGACCATTACCGAGAATCGAGGTGAATGGGAGAAACTCTCCCTTGAACGAGACTTCTCCCGTTTTCCGGGCCTCTGTCATTTGAACGCTTATTGTATTAGGATATCTAAGAGAATGGAAGTTAAAAAAAAACGGGGGGAGAGGGGCGCTCTAAACTAATTAAAACAGTATTTGAAAGCAGCCCGACGAGCTTTTAAACCAACAAAAATTTCCCCCCATGACATAAGGAATCCCGGTATAACGCAGCCACGACAAAATCGGTCGATTCGTGGCAGGACCAAACAAAAATCTACACCGAAATCTTTTACCCCTATTTCGACTTGATCATTACAGTACTCAACCAAATCAATTTACGCAAATCAACCAAATTCTCAAATACCGGTCTGGAAAATATTTCGTCTCCCTCCGTCTTCGAACTCCCAATGAAGCCGAAAGGAGAAGATTTTCTGGCTTTGTTTAAGGAGATGGAGGCTTGAAAACGGTAAACCAAAAGAGAAATGTAAATCCACTTATAGTGGCTTGAATAGAATAACTCGGGATACTCGACTTGAACGAGGAGAAACGCCAGCAGACTGAAATGCATCGTTAATTATGATGCCTATGAGCGAAGTTTTCTCTCGTCTGATGTGCATCCGCTGGACCCTTCGCTGCGCTACCGACTCTTTGAGATTGGGGCTGAGTTTGAGTAGAGCGCGGACGATAGCAAAACGAGTCAAATTTCACAGCCACTATCATGGACACACTATAGCACGCCAAGTATGCTTGTTTGTACGTTGATTAATCATTTGTGCCTCCATCTTGATATCATAATCTCGTTCAATGGGCGGTGGATATATCCCTCACCTGACCCTACCCAAATCCGATTCCATTCCTGTACCTCCCATAACAGACCCCATGACATTCCAACCATAAGTTTACATATATTTAGAAGCTCCTACAATGCCAATGCCAATATCTATATCATCTATCCTCGACGCGCACCAAAAAGTAAAAGATTCAAGCTCGTGTCGTTCTCTCCAATATTTGGTGTGGGCTCGCCCAACATCTCCCATCTTCTCAGGACAAACGGAGTCAACTTCTCCTTCTCCGTAACCTTTCTCTCGGAATTATCGCCTGCGGGTACAGGAGCGTTTTCTTTTTGACTAAGGACCAACCACTCTGATGGGTTGGGCTGGTGGCTGAATAGGTAGTACATCTGTGCTGTCGAAATATTGTCGTGAAGACTGCGAATACATTGCTGCCGCACATCGTCTGGTAGAGCATCTATGAGATGTAGCGCCAAGTCGAAATCTTGCTCCATTAGTTCCTTGGCCGCCTCCATATTCAAATCCAGATTTTGCAATTCGAGTAAAATGGCCGACAAAGCTATAATTACTTTGGCACGAACTTCGTAACCAACTTTAGTCGCTTCAAATTCCGAAGTGTGGTGCGTAATAAATGACAAAATTAATGGAAACCACTTTACGATCAGTAGCTCCTTCGTCTGTATGTTCGGCGTAGTCGAGAGCAATATTCGGATTCCATTCAGAGTTGCCAGTATATCCGGTGCGAGACTTGCGTTGTGGGTGGATGTTGATGCCTGTAGACTGCTTGCTGTTGATTCAATTATTCGTAACAAATTATCTGCGTGAACAAGCCTTCGGTCCATATTCGAAGGGTCATAACCACTCGTCATTCTATGAGTCGGAAATAATGCAAGAAATTGGAGTTCAGACCTTCGTCGTAAATGTTGAGCGACGGAAGGCTCCAACAGCGGGACAATACTGGCCCAGGCGGTCTTGCCGGAATTCACTGCGGCCTCAATTGCACTTTCGAATGCTTGAAGGCGGCTTGGCCTGGAGTCGTCGGTGCCTGCCATGGTACTATCCTCGCCAACGAAAATAGATTCAAGCTTTATCTGACAGAAAGGCAATGTGAAGTCGTCGGCAATGTTTAGTATGTCCTCGGTCGACACATCCTCATTGCAAAACCTCGTGAATAGAAGCTTGTTGACCAGAGCTGTGATAGATCCTGCAACTCCATGATCGGGATTTTGAAGCAACGGCGATACGATTTCGCGGATTACCATATCTGGATACAAGAGTGCATATCTTTGTAGGATCCTGAATGCGTCCGAATCTTCAAGTATCGTGTTGGCGCTGAGAAATTCTTCGTTCGAGGCTACGGGTCGCTCTAGCCCCCGCCGAATACTGTGCAGCACTTCCTTTGGGAAATCCTTTTGCATCTGATTTTGCTTGATATGAAGACGGTAAAGGTCTTCAGCTGCAAGCGGTGCATTGGTTTTCAATGGTAGTAGTAACTCCACAAGCTCGTGTGAGATTTTGTCTTTCAATTCATCAATGGTCTCAGTTCCATTTTCGGTGGCGGCTTCACTGCTAGCTACCACAGTCGACAAGGAGAGACATCCAAATGCGACTAGAGGTCCGAGTATTGCTACCATGCTTGGCCGATCATGAACGCTAAGAATGCGGGTAGTCCATGCAGAGACCAATGTATCAAAGTATCGAACATCGAATGGTCGAAGCCTAGAGAGAAGTAACCCGTAGTCTTTCTGCTGCCCAAGAGACTTTCCCCAGGAGATCTCAAGCTGGGTAGCGATCCTTTGAAATAGGCGGTCCAATGTAGATTTGTCCATGCTGTTACCGCTTGCTAGAATCTTCTCGATCTCATCGATAAAACCAAGTTCAGCAGTCTCTGTTACCGCAATATGATCAGATACAGGCGAACAGGCATCGGCAGCATTCTTCCTATCACACAAGAGGAGCTCCTGGGAAAGCTGTTGGGCTAGGCCTGCTTGACTTGGAATTCTTGTGGCGAGGTCGGAGAGGGAGGCTAGGAACAAACGGGGTAAAGAGTCCTGCTCCTCTACTAAATTTCGAAGGCGACCCAACAGTGCATCAAACAGGCCTTGAAGAGCCCCAATAGCCGCAAGGGTGTCGATATTCAAGTTGATGGTGTCGGCACAAGACGCAAGTATCTCTATATCGCTGGAGCTAGTCGTAATTTTCAAGACATCGGCCAACATAGGGTGATCTTCAATGAGCTCGAGGTAGTACCGAACCTTACTGAAATCAGAAGCAGTAATCGCCGAGGAGCCCCTCTTCATCGGCGAGGCATCCCAATTGTCGAGTGGCGGTATTGTCGGCTGTTGCATCTGAAGTCGAACCTTATGCCTAAGCCAAAGGCCAATTTCTGATTTGCTCGACCTGCTTAAATGCGATACTAGACTGGGTATATCACTAGCAGCATAAACGGTGTCCAAGTCCATCTCAGTGTCGCTATTCGACTGCATCGAAGGTAATGTTGGATTCATGCAAGACATGCAGACTCTCATGTTGTCCTCTTCTTCGTTTACCGAGAAGCCCACACGGCTTAGTAACGTGGATTGCAATGTAATGATTCCATCGCTGAGATTGTGTGTAGGAAGCTCTGCCAGGAGTCGTGTTGCACAAGGCCCGTCCGGTGCAACATCGGCGGTATCATGAAGACCACCTCGAGCCATCAACCACTGGAGATACTTTGCCGTTGAAAAATGCTCAGATCGCGCTAATTCGCATAACAAATGATAAAATGAGGATTTGTTCCGACCCGTCTCGCAGGCTTCTGAGTCGACAAAATTGAGTATGGCATCCGTAACATCAACCCCGGATCTGCTCCAAAACCGACAAATGCGGGCAGCAAAATATATTTTTGAACATCCAGGGCGGTAAGAGGATGTCGACCACTCCAAGACAACCCGAAGAAGCATGAGTTTGTTGCTGTCCAATGCCCAGCATTTTTTGGGCAAATCATCTGAAAGCGATCCCGACAACGTCGCATCGAGAAGTTGAATAAGACGCTGTTGAGGTGTAGACTCTTTATTTGAATCTCGCATGGTAAGTCTGTTGTTTCTGCGATCAATAATTTCAAAGACCGCTTGGAAGGTCTCGTCATCGGAGACCAATTTAGATCGTGTAATATCTCGATGCTTCGCCCACATCTTTGGTGATACAAAACTATCAAGATTTGAAGCCATCAAGGTCTTCAGCAACTGATGTAAGCGTTCGACAATGGGCGCTAAAATGTCCTGGTCTGGGTGATTTGCAGCCTGTAATGGCGATTAGTGCAACTCTACGTGGGAATACTTTCTGTTTGAGCGTACCTCTGCAAAATGATTCAGTAGGGCTGTAGCAAGCCTGCGTCCATATTTACGACATAACAGAAGATCTTTCCAATATATCTGAGTAATCAAAATCCATAAAGGTAATTTCGTTTGAGGGCTGTTTTCCAAAGAGGATACCAGCCAATCCATATAATGCTCGCGGTCAAGTAAGTGTTCCGCATGGAAATGGGCCGCTAAACGGATGCTTCAAGGAAGTTAGTCGACGCAAACAGGTTACAATTTCAACAAACTTACGCATAACTTATCCTGCTTTTAAAATCGCCTTCGCCGCAGGTGCTTGCAATGCTTTCCAAAAATTGTTCTACACAGACTGTGAAATCTCGAATCCATTTGGCTTCGCCCCCCATAGCGAAGGTGCCGCTGACACCGGGTTTTCTTCTAAAGGACCGTAACTCGTTCGCTCCAACACATTTCGCCAACCAGACAGCTCTTTCGATAGGAATATTCTTGCTTAGTGACTGCTCTAGCAGAACCTTTCCACGTATACCATGAGGGATAGACCTGCTCAATCGTCGCAACGGAATGGTGGGGTTGGCCAAATCCTTAAGCCACATTTCCCTTTTGGTATCTGTGACGGTTACACGAGGCGGGGGTTTGAAAGTTGAGTTTGATGTAATTTGTCCGTGGGCTCTACGCTGAGCCAAAACGTTTGTAAAAAGCGATGATAATGTTTGAAGTCCTTGCTTGTTTTTCAACGCAGGAAGAATCGAAGGTCTAGCAGATCCCGTCTCATTCTGGGTCATTTGTGCCTTATCAAAGTAACCCTGCCGAATAACAGGTTCGGAAAACTGGTCTTCGGGGTGGTTTCCAGTCCAGGGAAAGAAGTCGATAGCGCCTATAATAATTAGTATATGTGCTGCTTGTTTTCCAGTGATCATTTTGACGTACCGTTCGGGTGATAGCGAGGAGCGGCAGCCGGGACTTCCAGATTGTACGGTTTTGGCCGAACGTCCTTCTTTGCCATATTTGTCACAACTGGCCTTGCTTTCCTCGAGATTGGGGGACCATGTTGTTTGGGTCTTACGGGGAAAGGCATCGGTTTCACTGAAATATCTCCATGGCCTCCATCCTGCGTCGCTCGTGGGCTGGAATTGCCGACGCTCTGCGCATCAACCTGAAGTTGCGATCGGCCACCAGGAGTAACTGAAGGTCTCCAGGTGGGAGTGGCGCCTGCTTGTTTGGGGGACTCGACCAAGTCCGCCTGGCTTGATTCCGAAATCTCCAGTCTGAGGCGCGAACCCCCCATCCTCGGTATTGTTCCATATCGCCCCTGCGCAGCATCGCCGCTGTCGTATCCTACGTCTCCAAACCCATCATTACTCCTCCTCGTTGGTGATGAGGTTGCAAATTGTTGTGAGAGCGTACGGTGCTGCGGCGGCGGCCTCTGAATAACGTTCGTGGAACTCAAAGAGCGCTGGGGCGGTCGCTGGCCCAAGGTGGGTCGGGTGGTCATGATGGCGCCATTCCGGACTGGACAAGTGAGATTTCAGTGGGATTTAAAGAGATGGCAGGTTTGGCGCAAGGGCGTAGAATTTAATGCGGTTCGAATGAGGGTATTCGGATGTGTGATAGAGGAGGATGTTGGGATATGACAAGGTGCTGGCTGGAGTTACCGGGAAGCCAGGCGCACGAGCGAAGGAACGGGCTAGGGGCTAGGTACTCAGCCGAAAACAGCGATCCAGCACAATAACGTGACCCAGCCACCAGAGCCATCCGCTTGCAGGGGGGGCCCACTTCATAGTACTTATACTTACTTAAGTAACCTCATTCGCATCGCAAATGGTCGTTACCTCCAGGACAAAGTCAACTCCGCGACAACACACCGTAAAGCTCCTTTTCCGCACAGACTCGCCCATTCGACTTCGGATCTGCAATTCCAAAAGGTGAACATCCTAGCACAAGCAAAAAGGCACCGCTTTCTCGATGCGGTCATACAGCGCTGCAACCCCCCACTACGGAACATCTATGCGAGCTCTTCTTAAGCTCAAGTTGAGATCGTAGGTCTTCCAGCTGCTCGTAAACACCGTATCGTATCCCCCGGAAGCTCGCGCACTTAGTGCGCTTCGATTCTAGACCTGCCAGCACTAGTGGCGTGGCGCGCTCGAGAACATACGCGCCTATCCTCTCAAATTCATTCCTGGAAGCAATCACTGACGCGCAACCCATCTGCAGATCCGCAAGACCCAAACCTGCATGAGCACAATAGCGCGATATCCCGAAGGCGGCTTTCATTATGGGAAAGCCACTGAGCTTAGGACCCCATCTGAGGTATCCGATTACCATCAGCAAACTACTCAAGGCGCCTGGCGATACGATCAAGAGGCAAGAACCCATCTTGCAGTACTCTTTTACATGGATGAAGGAAGTTGGCGACTTCCGTGATAATTGGGAGGAAGAGCAAACAACCCTTGTGGATTGGGATAGTCCCTCAGATGGGACCATACAACGATGGAAGGTGAAGGTGGGCATGGTCATCCAGGGGAATATACCATTCGTGGATGTCGAGGAAGAATGTCCGCATTCCGTACAATTTCAAGGGCTTTGTGGCATGTGTGGAAAAGACATGACCGAAGTGACCTGGGCCAGCTCATCAAACGACACCGACCGAGCCAAGATCAGCATGGTTCATGACCAAAAAGCGCTCAAAGTCAGCCAAGATGAGGCATCAAAGGCGGAAGAGGAATTGCAACGGCGTTTGCTGAAGCAGAGGAAACTCTCTCTAGTGGTAGATTTGGATCAAACTATCATCCACGCATGCATCGAGCCTACAGTTGGAGAATGGCAGGCCGACAAGAACTCGCCCAATTATGAAGCAGTGAAGGAGGTTCGCTCATTTCAGTTGCCCGATGACGGTCCTCGTGGTGTGGCTTCTAGCTGCAATTACTATATCAAGATGCGACCGGGATTGAAGGAATTCTTGGAAAAGACCTCCGAAATGTATGAGCTACACGTATACACTATGGGTACTCGGGCCTATGCCGAAAAAATCAGTGGAATTGTCGATCCAGACAACAAACTTTTTGGCCGCCGAATTATCAGTAGAGATGAAAACGGCAACATGACAGCCAAGAGTTTAGCCAGATTATTTCCCGTAGACACGAAAATGGTAGTCATTATTGACGATCGAGCCGATGTTTGGCCAAAAAACCGACCCAACCTCATCAAGGTTCATCCATACGACTTTTTCCTCGGAATCGGAGACATCAACTCGAGCTTTTTACCCAAACGAGAAGAACTTCCGAAAATGGTCAGCAATCCGAAGAAGAAAATTGCGGAAGCAGTCGAGGTACCAGAGGTAGCTGAAGTAACTGAAGACTCGACAGAAACCAAGGAGCCACCTGTCGAGGGGTCCGTAGTTGAAGTAAAGAAGCTTACAGTCTCAACGACAGACGAAGCGGCGCCTGTTGCAGGAGAGAAAATAAGTGCTCTAGAAGAGTTGGTTCGCATGGGAGGAGGTGATGATCAAGCATTACGGCTTGAGCAAGCTGCCGAGCAAGAGAAATTCCTCGCAAAGCAGTTGGAGGAGCGGCCGCTGCTACATTTACAGGAGCAACTTGACAAGGAAGATGATGAAGCTGAGGAGAGCGAGTCGAAAGAAGAGACGAAAAACGGCGATGCCGTCGAACACCCTCACCACAGACATAACCTACTCAAGGATGATGATGTAGAGCTCAAGTATTTGGAAAAGCATCTCACACAGGTTCACAAGGCCTTTTACGATGAATACGATAGCGCATTGGTCAATGCTCAAGGCGGTCGAGTTGCACAACTAAAACCTGGACACAACAGAAAGGTGCCCATCAAGGACAATGCGGCTCATTTGAGCATAGTTCCGGACATCGGAGTAGTTATGCCAAGGATAAAGTGAGTCTCGCCACTGATCCCTACCGCCCTCTTGCTTCGATTGTTGTCGGCACGCAATGCTAACTTTGCGTAGAGAGAGAACTCTGGCAGGCTGTGTGATTGTTATGTCAGGTCTAGTACCACTAGGCGTGGATCTCTTAAGGTATTTACTAACTTGCCTATTTAAAGACGTTGATCTACAGCCTTAACGGCATTGTCAACCTCAGCTTAGCATCGCGCTTACGTTTGCCCCTTAGGTCTGAAATAGCTTTACAAGCAATTGGCTTTGGTGCCGTGCTCCACACCAAGGTCTCAAGCAAAGTCACCCATCTCGTCGCTTCCACAAGTCGCACTCGTACCACCAAGGTAAAGCAAGCAGCAAGCCGGGAAAAGATTAAGATCGTCAACCAGCAATGGCTCTTGAATTCGATGAGCAAATGGGAAAAAGAAGACGAAGAGCCATATCTTGTGAGTCCATTCCTATCTTTGCTTGGCTAGCTTGTGATCACAATTCATATACTTACTATGCCTAGGTACACGTCTCCGATTCGGATCGAAAAAGAGGCGAAATTGGATCAAGTCCTCCATCTGAGATGAACGATTCAGACGAGAGCGATGGCGACGATGAAAGTGGCAGTGATGGTGGTGAGGACGAGAGTCTCCCAAATAGCCAGGACGCAACAGAATTGGAACAGTTAGCGCCCGATAATGACTATGAAGAAGGCCAATCCCCCATGGATAATTTACAAACTTTTAACTGGGATGCGGCCGAGGACGAACTAGCAGAGTTCATGAACGAATCGGATTCAGAAAGTGATACTGGGAGCGAGACTAGTAGTATTTCAAGCCAGAAGAGCGCCAAAACGGGAGATAAACGAAAACATCCTGAGACAGACGAAGAGGATACCAGCGACGAAGATAGCTCCCTGGCGAGGAGACAGAAATACGCCAAAACTAGAACTACGGGGCTTAAGGCCGTCAAAACCCCAAATAGCGAGGACAGTCTCCCTACGCCAGGTCCTACAAACGATGGCGAGGGCCAAGACGACGAGTTTGCGGTCAAGCCAAATAGTGATAATGACCAAGATGATGACGACTTTGCCGATGATCTCGAGAAAGAGCTTATGGAGGAATTGGAGCGAGAAGAGGCGCAGGAAGCGACAGATGGCGGTGGTGGTTGATCTTTTCTCGAGCCCTTTGGGACAATAATCGACGTCAAGTCGATGATGAGCTTATGGTTGGTTGGCTCTTATGATCTAGAGTCAATTCGTCAGTCTGGGAAAACCAGAAGAGACCGATCTGGTTATGAAGCGTGCGATTTACCACACACTCTGTCGAGGGGAACACTATTTGCATAGTCACTATACCACCAATATTTTATGGTGGAAGTTGGGAAGGGCGTTTTTTGTGCGTCGGATTTATGAGCGATCGGATCTGGAGTCGATGGGCGGCCTGAGGAGTTGCTCGCCATATTATTTTATGGATTGTAGGATTCTTGGGACGGGCAAGGTGGGTATTGCATAGCAGGGGCGCAAGCAAGCAAGCAATTCTAGCGATACTTTTTAAATTTTTTGAAATATTATCCAAGATCATGTCCTCAAATTGCTCATGTGTGAACAACTGATCCTCGAATCAATTTTTGTGCCTTGCACATTGGAAAACATACACAGATGTCTGGTAGTCTTTGATTCCTCTAACCTCATGCGTTCCCAATTTTCGAAACTCGTTGATCCCCTCGTTGGCTTTACTTGTAAGTGTCTCCCCGAGTATTGAGTACACATCAACATCCATCTCTCACTCTCCTGAGAAATTCCATCTCATTAAAATAACATGATTTCGTGCTTGAAGACTTAACTGCTTGATCAAATCAAAAATATATGATTCGCTTACTCCAAGTGGCAGAATCCAGCCAAATCCGGCTTAGCGCATTTCAGCCCGCTTCCGACCCCGAAGCTCAAGCTTCGCGACGACAGCAGAGAGAGTAAACAGCCAATTGATCCACGAGTACAGCCGCAACGATGCCGCAAGATTTACCGCCGTCTGGGGGCTATGGGCCTGTGCAGTATAAGGTTAGTTTTTCCTGCTGGATCTTGTGGACGGAAGCTGGGAGATGGAAGGAACGATGGGGATTCGGAGACTGGAGATTGGGGCTTGGGAATGGCGATTGGGCGTTGGGAGAGAGGGACTGAGAGAGGATAGTGGGGGACATGAGGGATAGGGAGGGATTGGGAGGGATTGGGCATTGTGCTGACGAGTGGTGCGAATATAGAGAAACTTGCCCGCAAGAGGCTTCCGACCTGCCGTGTTGATGGGAGGTGTGGTGGCCCTCTGTACCTTTGGATTCTGGAAGTTGGGAAAGGGAATTCGGGAACACAAGTACGTCGTTTTCCTAGCAAGAACAATTACGACGCCGGATGTCTTTATACCTCTTCAATCCTGAATCAAATGGGGTACAATTTCGGCTTAGGAAGAGGCGAGAGGATTGGAGACTGGATTGGTGTTGAAAATCGGGCACTGGGATAGAGAATAAGGGCTAATGATATGGGGATTATAGTGAACTCGCGCGCGAAAAGATGTGGTCGAGGATCTACCTCATTCCCATGTTGACGGCTGAGCAAGATCGGGATTTGGCACGGAGACATTATGCGGATCAGGCGAGAGAAGAGGCGTTGTTGGGAAGCAAGACGAGTCCTTATAACTCGGACAGGTACGTTTGGATTCCCTTGTTATTGATTGGGGGAGCTGGGCAGTGGACGAGAAAAGAAGGGTCAAAAGGGGGGCAGAAGGGGAAAGTAAGCAAGTAAGGATAGGGGCTAATACGGTTACTCTATAGATACGTACGACCAACTTTTGCCATTACGCCGAGTCAAGTCACGAAGTAGATCTGGATGTAGGGAAATTAAGGAGAAGACTGGCAACGGGTTGGAGATGGTAGAGTCGGGCTGGTATTCTGAGAACGGTGGTTGTACATATATTCCCATCCATTCGTCCCACCAAAGGAAATCGTACAACATCACAAGTCTCCTCCTATTTTGCCTTATATCCCCTTATCACAGTTTTTTATTTAGAGCACCACCTCCCTTCCGTTTTTTGACCTCATTGTGCTAGACCGTAATAGAGAATCGCTACAATCGGGAGAGTCTCTCCCGTTTCCTGTCATTTTCACCCAGAATAAAGATCAAAACGAGAGAGAGAGGGGTGGCGCTCAAGCCAATTAATACAGCAACTTCCATAAACATCCCATCTCAATGACCCCCCAAATCCCTCGGATCAACCCACCCCAGCGGCCCCAACAAACTCCCCAAATACCCACCCCCTCCATTCCCAAATTCCACCGCTACATCTTCCGCCGTGATAACCCGTCCCTCCTTCACCATCTCAACCACCTTCTCATTAAACCCCACATCTACACCTACTTCCTCCCCCATCCTCACGATCCACCCATTGATAAAATCTATCTCCGTTGAGCGTCCCGCTTGGATATCTTGGAGCATAGACGAGGTGTTGTTGGATGTTTTTTCGGCGACGTCTAGGATTCGGAGCTCTAATTCTTCGGGGCTTAGACGGGTTTCTGGATCCATTTCTATCTCTGAACCCGGCGCCGAATTCAGACCCATTTCCGATAATATTGAGGGGTTGGCAAAGTCTTTGGTCGAGGATGAGGAGGCGCGAGATGAGGTGATTAAGGCACGCACTGAGGGTAGGCTGAGGAGGACTTGGGAGGTCTCGGAGATCATGAGACGCATGAGGTTTACGATGGGGGATTGGTGGAAGAGCTGGCCGTTTTTGCATGAGAAGAGGACGGAGAGGGGGTTGATTGTTGCGTTTATTACGAGTTTTTCGAGTTGTAATAAGAGGAGTTCGGGGGGTGTTGTTATTGAGGCGTTTAGTAAAGGGGCTTGTGTTATGCGTTGGATTAGGTAGTTTGATTCCCACGACGGTGTAGGTGAGTTTGTTGGAGGCGTGGAGGTGGATGTGGATTTGCGATCTAGATTTGGAGAGAGGGAAAGTCGTATTGATGCTTGGCCTGCGAATACAGAGTGGAATGGTCCTAAGGAGTAGAGACCGTGTGATACTATTGCGCTTAGATAGGTCGGTCTTGTCTCTGGATCAGGGAATAGATGACGTGTAACCAATGATGTCGTACCCATTCCATTTTGCGTGAATAAGATAGTTGATTTAGGTGTTAGACGATGTCGTATTGACTCGATTGCTTCGAGGCTCTTGGTCGCTTTGGTTGTGACGATTAGATTTGTGATTTCTTCGTCTGGAGAGGGTGATGTGGTGAATGGGCATGTTGGAGCTGGTGGGATTAGCTCCACGTTGTAGTTGGCGCTTGTTGAGGGGGTTGAGTTGATGTCGAGTGTGAGTTTACGACCGTTGGTTTCCCAGTCCTGCAGGAGGGATGGTCGGTGTAGGAGGAGGGTTATGGGTGGGGAGGGGGTTTTGGAGAGGGCGTGGGCGAAGAGGCGGCCGATGTTTCCTAGGCCTAAGATCTGGGGGGTGTTAGAATGAGATTTAATATTTCTCAAAGAGTACAAAAAGGAAAACCGCAATAATTGGGTTGGAGCATCACCCCTCTCCCGCTTTTTCATCTCATTGTGCAAGGCCGTCATAAGGAATTGAGGCCGAATGGGGGAGTTCTCCCGTTTTCAGAGCCTCTCCCATTTGACTCTCATTGTGCCAAGCCTGTGAGAGAGAATTGAAATAAACAAGAGTGAATAAAAGTGTGGCGCTGTAAGCCAATTAATGCGGTAATTCGTCTTGCTACAGTACTCATAAAACCAAGAAACTCCCTTGGCTTTTCCGGCCAACGCCTTGACCCTAAGGAATCAAAAACGAGCCTGTAAAGTACTCAATTGGATTGCAGTGTGAAAGAACTAAGAAAACAACACCCGTCTTGTGAAATGAAGAGAATGGCTGAAATGTGACTTGAGTTTTTCATTTTTTGAGTGAGACGGTAAAAATGACCCGAAAGGTAGGGCTTGAGCGGCAAAAAATCAAGTCAACGACCACAATTGAAAAAAAAAACGGTACATACATGAATCTTAGGCGGAACCGGCATCTTGAAGTCGCTAGATCTGTCACGATCTTGTTCGATACATTGGTAGGGACAGCGATGTGGTTGAAGGTGCGCGGACCAAGGGCGGGGAATCTCGGAATGCCGAGAAAGGAGGCAATTTTTGTGGCAGCGACAAGACTTAGTAAGTGAGAAAGGGATTGGGGGATGAGAAAACAGAAAGGGAGATGGGTATTAGTGGTGTGATGAAATTAAAGTTTGTATACATCGAGGCGATGGGTGAGGTGGTGGCTTTACACTTGTTCGGGATTACATAAGCCGCCTCTCGATATACCCGAGTATCTTCCTCCTTTTCAAACTTTTCAAGCCCATGAGTTCAAAAAAAGTTGGAAATTATGAAAGTGTAGAAACTCGAGCATACTTCTCTTCAAGCCTATCTGAAGTAGGGGGGCGAAAAGTGAAATGACTTACCGCATTGTTTACCTAGTTTAGAGCACCCCTCCATCTCCCGTTCCTGGCTTCATTGTGCCAGTCCATTACAGAGAATTGAGGTTAATGGGAGAGTTCTCCCGTTCTTAAGGCCTCTCCCGGTTTGATCCTTATTATGCCCGACCGTTTTAGAGAATTGAGAAAAAAACGGGACTGAAAAACTGGCGATCCAACCCAATTAATACGGCAATCAAATTTCATCGTCATTTCTTTTTCTTTTTCTATTCGATATTTTGAACTGAAGTTTGGGTTCATCGACACGGATATCGAATGGGTACGAGTAGTTGCTGCTGGCGCCGATGATTTTCATAGTTGGTGTTGGTACGGAGTACGGGCCGCACCTGAGCCGAAAACGCGGCCCTTTCTGACGTCGTCCTGAGCCGAAAGCTTGAACCCAACAAAGTCAACCGAACAGGCAACTGCTTTGTTTATTTACCCTAGCCCTGATCTACGCTAGCAGGTCCATGCTCATTTGCTAGCGTTGCGATAGCGTCTTGAAACGGGTCCAGTTCAGACTTTTAGCGAAACAAACTTGGGGTGATGAGACAGTAAGCCGGTTCTCATCCCGGCCGTTGTCTATCAAAAACAGCAAGCCAACCCTCAACAAAATGGCCTCAATCAAGCCCTCTTATTTCCTTTACATCTTGTATCAAGGTGCATGCATATATGTTTTATTTCAAATCATTTGCCCTGTCCCATTTCTCAGAGCTTGAGATCAAGAATTCCGAGCGTTTGGGGGCTGCAAAGTGTCCATTTCTTCTGTCCAGTTACGTACAATGCTTCATCCCGCCTCAGACTTCCAGTCAAAAACTGGCATGACACTAAAGCACATGCTCCCAAAGTCCACCCAATAGCATCGCAGAGAATACTTCGTAAGCTGCCCACCAGCAAAGTGAGGGCGCGGTCGAGCGATCAAGCCCTGCAAATTCTTTCCCAAGGCAGCACTTTTTGCACAGCCCACGCGGCCGCACCAAGGCAGCTCCAGGATTGGGGCTCGCATTGGCCGACTTGCAATTCCTCCGTGCTTACTTTCTCAACTCCAACGTTGTTGGAGTTCCTTCTTCCTTTCGTGCCATTCCCGTTTGCTTTCAATTCCAATAAATCCACTATCTTAAGGCAAGACACGTCACTTCTTTACCGTGCTCTACGCGCCTTTCCCAGGCTGCCAATTCAGGGACTTTGAAATGCCATTTTCCGATAACCTGTACTCGGCCGAGGGGACGGACGCCGACAGCTTCAGTGGTGAATTGGCACCGACCGATGGGTACTTCAATCATGGGGAGTCCGTACCAGATACTATGGTCCATGACCCCTCAATGGACGATGATAAAAAACCAGAGCCAAAAACATTAATTTCAAATCCAAATTTCCAGGCAGGAAGGCCTACAACAGCTTCAAATCACCCCGCCATTGCACAAGCTTCCTCATCACGAACCAACAACACGTCACCTACGTCGTGTGAACCATCACAAGCTTCACCACCACAGATTAGGCATACCATTGTATCGACAACCCAACCCGAGACTGACTCGATGTTGTTATTTTCTCCGCATTCCCCGTTGATTAATGGACCACCGCCAGCCTACTCACCCAGTCCTTCTCCAACCTCTACCAGATATACTCCCAATACCGGAGCCTCAGAGCCACAATCACCTCAGCGATCCAGAAGATATAGTACTTTTACCGAGGAAGGACAGCTCGAACGTGGTTATCTCCTACCTCAAGACGATTACGTGCCTCCTCCGGAGAGTATGGGAGGTCCTGACGACGACTTTCCAGACGAGTCAACACCACTTTCAGGTGATAGATCTGGACCACCTCGCCAGAGGAGGAAACTCAGACGAGGCTTGTTTTTGACTGCTGGTTTTACTACTATTTTAATCATTCTTATTGTAACATTTCATTCGCATATGTCTTCTTCTGTAAGTATTGACTTCTGACATGGCTCTACCGTATCAAGCAACGTCTCGATGAAAGATTTTTCCATCCAAATATGCCTTCTCGATTCCTATCAGCCCTTATCTTCTGTTTCTTGAATTTCGGGTTAGCTTCGTTCTCAAAGCTAATATATCCCTCAACCAGAATCCAAGGTTGGATATTCCATCCGATAAAACCAGACCAGTCGAGGGGAGTGGTGGACCGTACTGTTCAGCAGCAACCATCCACAAAGACCCAGTTGTGTATGAATTCCCAATCGGAAAAGACTTGAACGTCCTACAAACAACACACGACAACGATGAGACTCGTCGAATGTCCTCCGTGACCACCACAGGAGAAATTCGACTTCGAAGATTAAACGCAAATTCTGAACATGGAAACACACCACATTTCACTGTAGATGTACATGTCAGTGATCCGGATTTGGAGGTGATCCGAGAGTGGGATGAAGTGCATAGGAGTTTGAAAATTAGTACGCCTAAATGGGCGTGGGTTGCCAATACTGGAAAGCAATGTATTTCTGTCGAGATCACGGCTTGGATCCCAGAGAATGCGATATTTACGGATCTGAGTTTCGAGGCTATTACACTTACGCTAAGGGCGATGGATGATATCAAACTCAAGGTATCTGGGCGATCGAAACTTGCGACCTTGACGGGAGATATCGTATTCCCTCTCATCAACGACACCTCCTTAGTAACTACATCGGACAGCACCAATGTAGCAAATGTCGCCCGTCAAACACTTAACAAAATCCTTCCCAGCAGCATGACCGCCCCTCCAAGCCAAAACCTACTCGCAGGCCTCTCACTCCCAGGAGTCGAGCACCAATTTGCCTCTCGTCGCGTTCTCATCGAGACAGTCAGCGGAGACATCCAAGGAATCTACCCCCTCATGGACTTCCTAGGACTCTCCACACAGTCAGGCGACATCACCGCTGGCGTCCTACCACAGGACGTCCTACCTGAGAACCCCCAACCCGCAGATCTCGAAGTGCAAACCGCATCAGGAATCATAAACGTCAACTGCCCCATTGCAGGCGACGGAAACCCAGACTACGTTCCCCCGCCTCGAAATTACATCACCAACGTACATTCCGCCTCTGGCGACATATCTGGAATTTTCTACGTTGGTTCACTTGCAAGTTTTAAAAGCGCGAGTGGGGCGCTCAATTTGACAACTTTGCCTGTTGTCCCATCCGGAGATTCCGAAAAAGCAGCATTCACAGCTCGTTTCGAAACGCATACCGTCAGCGGCAAGACAGACATCGCAATGCACTCTCCAATCTTCATATCCCGCCTCCTCCCCACCCTACCAAATCCCCCCTCACCCCCAACCAACCCCCTAGACTCCTCCTCCCTCCTCACACCTCCAATCTCCAAATCCCTCTCCAAATCCAAAGCCCTCTTCAAACACTCCCCATCCACCACCCTCCGCAACCTGCAATCCAAACACTCCTCCAACTCCGCCGCTGTGCGCGTCAAGTACCCCTCCATCTGGGAAGGTTCCATACACGCCAAGACCGTTTCAGGAGATATTACTGTTAAAGGGAGTGGATTGAGGACTATAAGGGAGAAGAAGGGGTGGGCTTATAAAGAGGTTCTTGCGCGGAAGGGGGTGGAGAATGCGGATGAAGGATGTGTGGCTGAGATGAGTGATATTGCGGGGAATTTGGTGTTTGTTGTTGGGGTGTAGAGGTGTGAATGGTTCAGGTATGGAGTTCTATGATGATAATTAAAGCGAAAGGGAGGGGATATGGCGTTGGTGGGTTGTATATGAGCATATAGTACATCTGGTTCTGGCGTTTTCAGGGATAATAAAGTTCTCGGGACGAGAATAATTAATATAATACGATTACATGATTAATTTTCGAGGTCTTGCATCTCTCCCGTGTTTTCTTCATTTCCCTCTCTATTCTCACTTATCGATCACGAGTTATAGTCCTCACTTCCACCTTTCCACCTTCCCCTTCTCTTCCCTCCATCGGTTCTGGTCTCGGGCGACTTGGTTAACGCAATATCTGGGAATGTAAGGCCTTAAGCGCCTCAACTCTGTCGAGCCATTCGGTTTTCCACGTCGAGAGAGAGAGAGAGCTTCTTTAAAGTGATTGATTACTATGCCTCATTTCCGAGCCTTCTTCCACTCCTGGAAAAGTGGGTCATTCCATGTGTTGTTCTCCTTTTTTCAAGCGCTTCTATTTGGCGAGCCTGTCTGTCTATGATGGATATCTTTTTCTTGAAGGCTACCGGTATTTATTGGTTGAGAGCACCATCCCCCTTCCATTTTAAGCTCTATTCTTTGGCATAATAGGGGTTGATGATGGAGGTCTTGAAAACGGGAGAGGGCGAGTTCACGGGAGAAATCTCTCCCGTTATTAATAACCCTCGATTCTTTATTATAATCTGACATAATGAGGTTAAAATGACAGAGGTCCCAAAAACGGGAGAGGGTTCATTTCCCTACGGTAGCATGGGGGGATTTAATATTGTTTTTCAAAACTGTAATTTTTACATTTTTTTTAATATAAATTTTACAATTTTTTAATATGCAAATCAATTAGAAATGTGGCAGTTTTCGGGTGTATTTAAACACTTAAATAATAGGAATTCACATTAAAAATTAATCAGGGAAACTACAATTATAATTAAAAAATGAGCTTCTGCTTCCACTTCCACACTTTCCACCTTTTCGTTCCTTCTCGCCCACCAACCAAAATGAAGGCATTCCCACTTCCATCTTCTCTCTTATCCTATATTTCTATGCCCTCATATTTCCTCCATTTATTATTCGTACACTCGCCGCTCGTAGTTCGTAACTTCGTACGTTTCATTCCTAATTCGCGGTTAATACAGAAGGAGAGGGAGAGAGAGAGAGAAAGGGAGAGAAAGAAGAAAAGAAAAAAGGAAAGGGAGAGAATACGCATACATGCTTATTATTCCAATGATCCAATAATTCCTATAGTCCTATAGTCCTAATAGTTCTAGTATTCCTAATGGTCCTAATAGTCCTAATGGTCCTAATAGTCCTAATGGTCCTAGGGTCCTATAGTATCGAGGTATATAGTATATAATATTATATATAAAAGAAAAAAAGAAAAAACTTCTAAGATAAAAAACTAGGAATACAACATAACCATTTACACAGACCACATTTCTCATAAAAGTACCTTATAATAGGAGATTAGATATAGAATAACTTACCCGAAAAATAAGCAAGATAAAGCACATCCATTCTTCTATGAGATTTAACAGTTTTAAAACAGAAAATCAATTATTATTATACTGGATACATTAATTAATATAGTTCAAACAGTTATAACTGTGCCCGTGCTACCGTAGGGTTTACGGGAGAAACCTCTTCCGTTGGCCTCAATTCTCTTTATGGTCTGGAACAATTAGGGAGAGGGAGGTAATACTGTACGATATGAAGCACAACGCAAAGAACCGCAAAAAGTCCAAATAGAGTAAGAAGATTCGATTTCAAAAGAAGCTTCCCAGAGCCCCCAAAATTGATCAAAGTTCATTAATCTTCATGATACGTAACAACATATACCATTCCATCATGCCTCTCCAAACCCCATTCCCCAACACAAAAACAAAAAACAACAGCATAGAAAGCCATAATCAAAACCTCAAGCCGCCTGAGGCGTCCCATTAATGTAATCCCGATTCTCAATCGTCACGCTCTTGGTCATATGGTTAACCTTGTAAACACCCACCAATCGCGACGCAAGCTCAAACATGTTATTGCGAAGGGAGATGACGATGAACTGTGCGTTCTTCGTCCGCTCCTTGATATAACTTGCCACAATAGAGACCTACTCATGTTAGCTAGGAAATCCGTGGGCTTAAGATAAAAGAAATGCTTACGTTTCTGAAATCCAAAGCCGCGTCAATTTCATCCATGACGTACAACGGCGTAGGCTTGTAGTGATGAAGCGCAAACACCAGCGCCAAACTACTCAAAGTCTTCTCGCCACCCGACAAATTCGAGATGTTCTTCCACGACTTCTTCGGTGGCATGACGCTGAACAAGATGCCTTCCGAAAATGGATCCAAGGAATCGACGAGCTCCAGCTCGGCATTTCCGCCCATGGTGATCATCTGATACATTTCCTTCAATCGGAGAGAAATCATGCTAAACCCCTCCATGAAGCCCTCCAGTCGGAGACGTCTTAGCTCGTCGCACCGCTTTTTCGCAGTATCACGCTGGCTGACAGCACTCTGAAGATCGGCATTTCTAGCAGCATGTTCCTCGACACGTCGTCGGTACTCTGCCAGAACACCAAGCTCGACGTTGACATTTTGAGTCTTCTCTTCGAGTGCAGCAATCTCGGCCTTCAAAGTATCCTTTCGCATATCTGCTAGCTCATCCTTGGTATACGACGGCAGTTCTTCAGGCGTGATTTCTTCGCCAAGATCGCTGACATTCTGAAGCGTCAGCTTGCCCAACTTCTCATTCCAGTACCTCAATCGCTTCTGATTCTCTGCGAGGACCTTTTGGTTTTCTTCGAGCTTATTCCGCATCTCTATTTCGATGGCACGGATTTCGTTGAGCTCAGTGGTTTTCTCGTCAAGTTCGGCCTTGAGCGCGTTGAGCTCCTTCTTTTTCTCCTTAATTGCTTCCTGGGCCTCATCCACACGAGCCTGGTATCCTTCAGCATTTGCACTCTGGTTCTGGATGTCTTCTTCTAAAGATTCAAGATCCGCAAAGGCAGTTTGAAGCTCCTTCGTGGCTTTTGCATGGTCTTTCTCATGCTTGGTTTTCTGTTTCTCGGCCTTGGCTTTAGTGACCTCCGCCGTAGATAGCGTCTCGTTTAGGGAACCGATTTCCTCCTTGAATGAATCGACCTTGGCTCTCTGTGCTCGGAGCTTCTCACCACCAACTTGCATAATTTTATCTTGCAAAGCCTTGATTTCCTCTTCGACGCTTGAAGTTTCGCTGTGCAACTTCTCAATCTCCTTGTTCAGCTTGGTGATATCCTTCTGTAAGGACGCGACACGGGTATCATCTGTCTTTGAGGGCTGGTGTTCCTTGCTCAGTTCTTTGATTCGTCTCTGGGCATCGGCCAAATTTCTTGCAGAACTTTCAACCTCAAGGCCAATTTTCTGCATCTTCGTATCGAGTCTAGGAATTTCATCTTTGAGCTCTCTAAGTTTTGACTCGAGTTCTCGCTGGCGCTCTGCGAATTGTTGAAAGTCTCGTTCCAAGGTATCTCGGTCGACTTCCAATTTCGAAACCTGCTCCTTTGATACTTCGGCAACAAGCTTGGAAGACATTAAACCTTTCTTGACGGTATTACCACCGCCGGACATCGTACCTGACTTGTCGATAAGTTGTCCATCGAGAGTCACGACCCGCCATCGTTTAGCCCCATAAGCGATGCGATTCGCTTGAGCCAGATCCTGAGCTACCAAGGTATTCTGAAGGGAGTGGTAGAATGCTGGCAGGAATTTGTCGTCCTTGGCTGTGATGAGGTCGAACAATCGAGGCACATTTTCTGGTGTTTGAATAGGTGATAGATCTCGGTTCCCAAGCTTGTCCAAACACATGAAGTTACCTCGTCCTAAGTTGGTCTTTCGGAGATATTCAATGCACTGTTGTCCACCCTCAACCGTGTCAGTGACGAAGTTATCTAACGCGCCGCAAGCGGTAGAAATGGCGACGTCAAATTTCTTGTCAATCGTGCCCAAATTGCCCAGTCGACCATGGAATCCATCGATTCGACCAGATTCCTTCAAGCGCATCAGGCCAGACAGAACGTTACCCTGAGTCTGGGTATTGGAAAGACTAGCACGGGCCTCATCCGCCTTTTGGCGTGCGCCAGACAAGCGGGAGCGAAGTTCGGGTTCGGTCTGGAGGAGTTGGTCTAGCTCGGCCTGGACTTTGGTAGCCTCCTTTTCGAGCCTCTTTCTCTCCGCCTTGCATTTCTCAAGTTCTGCAAGTTTGGTCTCACGACTCTCTTCAATACTAGCGATCTTTGCTTCGGTCTCTTCAAGTGCAACTGCGCCTGCATTCGCCTTTTCGTGCAAGATGGCGAGCTCACTCTCGGCGACGGCAATAGCAGACTGCTTCTCGTTGATCTTCGCGTTCCAAGGCTCCAAAGACTTTTGCTTAGCAGCAATCTGATCGGAAAATTCCTGTGTTTTACCCTTCAGACTGTCACGAATGGTCGTAAGTTCCTTCTCCTCCCCTACCATGCGCTTCTCCATAGCAGCGATTTCCTTTGCCGACTCCTCGATTTCAGTGCCACAGTTCTCGATGGTAGATTCCGCATCAGCAACGGCCTTCTCTGCTGTGCTGATCGTTTTTTCAAGCTTCTTTTGTTTGGTCGACAAAAACTTGCGTTTCTCTTCGAACTTGACGTGTTCCTGATCGAATTTGGCCATTTCGGCCAAAATGTTCTTGGCCTCCTTGTCAATAGCCTCATACTCCTTCTGGCCCTTTTTGTACTGTTTGTCGAGCTGCTTGATGCCATCTTCGTTTCCCTTGTGCTTTTCCAGCTCACCATCAAGTTGGGCTTGCATTTGGCCGATAGCTTCTTCGGTTACTGCCAGATTGTCTCCACATTCATCGATGTAGACCTGGTAAAGGGCGCATTGCTTCATTGTCAATTCGTTTTCGTCCTTGATATAAGCAAGAGCCTTATTTTTCTTGTCCTCTAACCCATTCTTCTCTTTCTCAACATGCTGGACTCGTCCACTTTTCTCCTGGCAGACTTCGTTCAAAGTTTCAACTTCAGTTGCAGACTCTTCGATAGGCGTCTTATATTTAGACGTGCCAATAATATCCTCAAGATATTCAAGAAGTCCATCATCATGCTCGTTGGCGGCTTTAGGCTTCATCTGGGCGATCGATTCGACTTCTCCCTGAAGAATTAAAAATCTCTTGTGGTCTAAATCGACTCCCTTTGCACGAAGGAGCGTAGTCACAATGGTAAAACTTGATTCCTTGCCGTTCATGTAGTATTTGCTTGAATTGTTCTTGAAGGCTCGGCGAGAAATGACCAAGTCGGAACCTGGGATAATTGTTGGGGTCCCGTTGGGCTGGTCCATGACTTCCTGGAAATGCACAGCAACTTCACAGAAATCAAGATCCGGGAATGCCGCTGAGTTATGAATCAAGGCCGAAATCTTTCCCTGTCTCATTTTGCTAGCTCTGAATCCAAATACGAAAAGTAGAGAGTCAATAACATTCGATTTCCCGGATCCATTGGGGCCGACTACGGAAGAAAAGGAAGAGTGGAAAGGACCGACTTCCTGTCTTCCAGCGTAACTCTTGAAATTCGTGAGAATCAAATAGGTAATGACAATTCGAGCCTTTGGGCCAGTATCTTCGACTACGGGAGCAGCCATTGATCTGGACTTTAACACAATGTCCATTGGTTTCTCCAAAACTGTGTCCAGCGCTTTAATTGGCTTAACGACGGAAGTCTGGCTGTCGGCGGTGCGTGGTCGATCGTTGATTGTCTCTGTGATGTCCGCAAGAGGTGTACCTGGCTGCAATTCGGACGGCTCCGGCTCAGGGGACTGCGATGCCTGTGGAGTAGGCAATAGGGGGGGTGCCAACTCTGGAGTCTTTGAACTGCGCGTGCCCCTCATAGGCAGCGCGCTCTTGCGCTTTCTTGGAGATGTCTTCTTGGTCGGAGATTCTGGCCCCGGTGTCATCGCAGGTGTGATTGTGGTTTGTCCTGCGTCGAATATCTCGGACGGCTCGATATTTTCAGCGCTCTTCTTCGCCCGTCCTGTTCTGGGCGTGGCGACAGTAGTCGTGGTCCTTCGTCGCGATGCGGCGGGTGCCTTTCGAGGACTTTTCTTCGGTGCCGGCGTAAATTCCTCCTCGCTCTCCTCCTTCACTTGCGATTGCGCCATTTCTTCATCTTCGTCGGATTCTACTACAATCTTTCGGCGGGAAGCAACCCTCCTTGAGGCTCTGGCCGGCGTATCAGCCATAATGGATGGGAATGACGATGTTTTTTGTTGAATTTCGTGGAACGCGCGCGTAAATGCGTGCAAATGAATGTTGCGGCAGACAATACCGTAATCTGCGCGTTACCTGAGGTTGAATGGATCGTTGCGATTCAAGTGACGCGTTGCGCTGTTGTCGAAAGTCCTGGAAGTTGAAATTTGTCGTTTGTTGTTGAAGTTCTATTTACTTCGCCAGTCAGGAGAGTAAACAAAAGCGCACCGCGCTAAGATAAGATAAGCGGCCCCTGCCGAATAGCTTCAAAATAACGGTAGATCGGCCACGCGCAAACCACCCGACACAACGCGCCCGCCACGATGTTCAACTTTCAGAACTATGAGGAGGTCTTCAGCTTTGACACGGAATTGGAATATGACCCGACTATCTGCAAGGAAATTGAGACGAACAGGAAGGCTCTAGAGGGCTTGTTTATCGAGAAGGTAATGAAGCTGATGGGCATCAAAAGACGTGAGTGTTTGCGCATTCGTATCTGAACGACAATTGAATTAATGCGCTTGTAGCACCAAAGCATTACCCTCCAAAAACGAATAAAGATACCAGGGAACTGTTCAAGTCAATTGTGGAAAGTGGCAGTCCCGATCATGTCAAGATATCGGTACTCTACTACATATTACTGGATGTCGATGCGCCGACGGGCAAGAGAGAGTATTCTACAGCTTTCGAAAGAAGCTCATTCCTCCCACAAAAATACCAGATATTACAGAAAGGTCTATGGCATCTAGATCATCAAGAATTCGCTGTTCGTACCCCCTCAACCCGCAAAGCAACAGATACTAACATCTCCCAGGCTGCCCTCGAATACCTCACCCACCCCTCCCTCATTCCAACCTTCCCTGACGAAATCCTCGAAACCCTAGTCCGCAACTCCAACAATGATTTCTCCCTCGCCCTCGCCTACTATCATACAATACAACCATCGCTCACCCGCCAAACCTCCATCGAACACCTCTTCTCCGCGATTGCTCGCAACAACGTCACAGAAGCCTTCTACTTCTCGCGTGCGCAACCCGAAAACACTCAGCGTCACACGTTCGAGATGCTCATTGCTCTCGTCCTAAATAACTCCCCAAAAGAAACCATCGCAGACCGCAGTGTTGAGCTTGTCAACCTACCATTTGCCAAAGAAGAGGAAAGTTGGTTTGAGGAGTACCTTTTGTCTGGTGAGGGCAACTCGTTGAGAAAGGCGAAGGAGACAGTTTTATTCCGACGGATAGCTACTGGCAAATTCTCAGAATCATTGGCGATCAAACCTGCGAATCCTCGCTCTATTGGGGGCCTGGATTGGAGTAGTCTTGCGAATGGTGTGGAGAATGGACTGGGACCTCGCCTGGATGTATAAAAAGAGAAAGAGAGGATTTGAAGGATATTGTGTTGGAGAAATAATGGGCGTTAGCTGCTTGTTGATATGTGGCATATAAGGTGTTAAAGGATACCTGCTAAGGAGTAATTGAATTAAACAAATTTCCAAAGCTAATACAGTACCGCATTAATTGGTTTAGAACCCTCCTTCCCACCTTTCTAACTCCTATTCTCTTAAATGACCTTAAACAACAAGGATCAAAATTACAGAGTCTTTCAAAACGAGAGAGGCTCATTCACGGAAGTGCCTCTCCCATTGACCTCAATTCGCTTTAATTATCTGAGACAATGGTCAAAATGAAAGAGGCCTAGAAAACGGGAGAGGTCTCATTCACGGGAGTTCCTCTCCCATTAAGCTCCATTCTCTTTAATTATCTGATACAATGGCGTCAAAAATGGGCGCTCTAAACCAATTATTACGGCGGTCTTCATATTTTTCTGAAGGAAATGGATAGCTAGCCTGGTATTACGCATCTTAACAGAATCGAAGTTTCAAGCTTGAAGTTTATGTTGTGGATATTAGCCTGAAATGGTGGATCCTGAAATCTTGTATTGGAAATCGTTCTCGTACTGGTACTTGCAGGCTCGCCACTTGCACCAAGAAACATCTAAATTTTTGAGGTCTTTGATATTTTTGAAACACTTTCTATTTTGTGGAAATGATGGGCAAGTGTATAGCGTATTGCCATGATATGTGCCCGGGTATTCAAGCTGAACTTGAGTCAAATGAATAAAGCAGCAAAAGTCGGTCTGTGATCACTTTTTGGCCCGAAGAAGTGAACCCTGGCTTGTAGGAAACTAGAATGGACAGGAAGCAACCAACCTAAAGTTGAATTCGAGATGAATAAGAATAATTGCTGTAGTTTTGCAACAAGAGGTCGAGGAGCAATTCGAATCAGCCGTCGCCTCGCTCTATCAAAACTGCGAGTAAACAAGTCTAGACAGACGGTAAGGCAAAAAGTAAAAGACGGTACAAGTACTCCGTACTTCTGGGTCGAATGCCAAAATCAAGATTTCCATCAAAATTTCCATCGAATGAAAGATGCAAGTTTCATCATCTGCAGGCTGCAGCTGCCATCCAATTTGCTTAAGCTCGGGCCTGCAAGCGATTTTGCCACTTGAGTCACGCGCCCAATCCCCGTCTGCACCAGCCACTGACGCCACATTTGATTTGCTTGTTCGCAAACATAAAGTTGGCGGGGTCACGACAGGAAGGCAGCCTTCTGCACTACAACCAAGATATCCTGCAATCAGTCCTTCCCACACTCCTTATTAATTGCCATTTATCTGCGAACTCACGGTACCTTTTGGTGCCACTCGTCATCTATACCTTCGTCATCTATACCTTCGTCATCTACGAGACCAGGCTATTTCTTAGAAAATGTTTGTCCTCAGAAATGGTAAATCTGATTGTTTACCCTTCTAGAATTCCTCACCCCTCGTCGCGTCTTAGGTTGCGCTTGCACTTTCCAGAGGTTTTTGTCACCATGCTAACTTTAAAAAATAGTCGGGAAGTTGATCTTCGGCGATACCTCCAAAGAGTCTCTGATCGAGATTCCACAGGGACAGCTATACATCGTTCGGCCACTTTCCCCAAAAGGCTACTCCGAACTTATCTTTAAGGATGGTGCAGCCAGAATTCGGAAGACGAACCAAGAGTTCCAGTACCAACTAGTCATCCAACGAGCCTACGAAGAAGGAGAGGACGAGTTATTGGACGAAGAAGACGGTGACGACGCAGAGTTAGCTGCCTTGTCTGCCGAGCGAGACGAGAAGGTCTTCCTGCTTGACGAAAGCTTACATTTTCGCTCTGAGGTTCGAGAAGGCGGCGAGAAGGTTTTGGCTTGGAGAGACTTGAGTGGTGACACTGGCGACCTTTACGAGTTTGTTTGCGATATTTCTGTCGATAACGCACTGGTTCAAGAGTTCGAGCTCACCGCCGTCCGCTGCCAATACGAACGAAAACACCGAAAGAATCACACAACCGCCACCACCCAAGATCTTGCTCAGTTTACTTTCATTGACGAAGATCCGATACCTGACGCCAGTCCCATCCACAGCCCTATCCAAAGCCCACAGCCTCTATCACCTGTAGCAGCCATGCCTCTTACAACCAGAAGCACTGCGAACTCGGCCCTGAAAAGAGATAGCACCCCAACAAAATCTAGAGCGATCCGTGAAGCATCCCCTCCACCTCAAGATGATGGCCCTACAAAAGCACCTGCTGTCGCAGAACATCCCGAAGCACGATCTATATTGGGGGAAGTGACTGGGGAGCTTCATCTTTTCGATTTCGTATCAGGTGCTTTCATGATTCAGGATCCTGCTGTCACGGCGACGGTATCGGAGATTGGCAATTGGCGATACTGGCTCCAACTCAGCAGTGAAGCTAGAGATTGGGTTGGACAGGAAATTGTTGCAGATATCAATCCAGTCTTCAATTTCGAGTATCTCTCTGCCATCTTCAACGCTTATGGTGAGAATGGGGACGCATATTCCTGGCTGTTACGATTTCCGGATCAAGGAGCGCTTGAACAATTCCAGGAATTTCTTATGCAGGCTTTATGGGAACAATTGAACGAGCTAAAGTGGCAAAAGCTTCCAGAAGATAATCGTGATTACGTCACAGAGGCATTCCAGGATCTTACCATGGAAGACGCAGACGATCTTCGGGAAGAGCAGGAGGAATATGAAGAAGAAGTGGAAGAAGTAGAAGACCAGGATGATGGCCAAAGAAGCGAGGAGTATGACAGTGATGAAGAGGAAGATGATGTGGTCACCAGAGATGCAGACGGAAACGTCAATTCCCAACTAGCAGTTGGCTACAAGCACGACCGCTCTTTCGTTGTACGAGGATCGAAAATTGGAGTTTTTAAGCACACTGCAAATAATCACTTGGAATTTTCGACGAACATCTCAAAGGTTGATACTCCTGGAGGCAAGCTGTTCAGCCCGAAGAAGGTCATGCTGCACGCCGAGGATACTAATATGATCTTACAAAATGCGGATGAGCCAAACAAGCTTTATCGGATGGATCTGAACTACGGAAAGGTTGTTGACGAATGGAATATTCACGACGATATTCCTGTCAACACATTTGCTCCCGAGAGCAAGTTTTCGCAGATGACAGGAGAACAAACCTTCCTGGGACTTTCTCGAAACGCTCTGTACCGCATTGATCCACGTCTTGCGGGCAGTAAACTCGTCGATACTGAACTCAAACAATACGTCTCTAAGAACGACTTTTCCGCAGCCGCTACCACAGACAAGGGATACATTGCTGTAGCTAGCAATAAGGGAGATATTCGCATGTTCGATCGTCTAGGAATCAATGCCAAAACACATATTCCTGCTCTTGGAGACCCAATCATTGGTTTGGATGTCAGTGCTGATGGTCGCTGGGTTCTTGCTACATGTAGAACTTACTTGTTGCTCATTGACTCGATGCAAAAGAGTGGCAAGAATGAGGGAAAATTGGGCTTCGAAAAATCTTTTGCCAAAGATTCAAAGCCTCAACCTCGCCGTCTAGGCCTGAGCCCGTCTCATGTTGCCCAGTTCCAACACGAAACAGGTGTGCCTTTGTCATTCACGACAGCACGGTTCAATACTGGAGAGGGCTTGGACGAAACTTCGATAATTTCCGCCACTGGTCCATTTATCGTCACTTGGAATATGAAGAAGGTCATTGCAAACAAGAAAGATCCATATACCATCAAACGCTACGCGGAAGAAGTAAAAGCCGATAACTTCAAGTATGGCAGTGATAAGAACGTCATTGTTGCTCTTCCAAATGAGGTCAATATGGTGGCGAAGCAGACTTTCTCGAAACCCACAAGAGATAGTATTGCACATGCGTCATCACTCCTCGGCGGGAGACGAAGCGATTCAGGTAGAATCGGAACGAGAGATAGTGCGCGATACAAGCTTGGGAAGGAAGATATTGTCGATTCTCCTTATTAGCGTTACTAGTTCTACCTGAGGGGGTTTGGCGTTAATTAATTCACGAGTTTACGACTAGGGGCAGGAGTTTGGCCATTAGCGAATTTGCGGGAGGACCTCTGTTTTAGAGAGGAATGGTTGGCTTTCGTTGATCTCCGGTTGCGTTTGCGATTGTAGCTGCTACTTGGGTTGGCTCTTTGATGATGCGATGAGGGAGATTAGTGCAGCTGGACTTGTCAGCAATGAGGAGAGGATCTTGCACTACACATGTATTTAGCAGATAGTAACAATACCCCGATTCTTTTTTATTCTACGCCGAAAAGGCTTGTGTGATTTTTGATTGATTTTCTATTAGTTTTTAAGGTTAGAGGTAAGGCGACACGGGCAAGTTCTCCACATATTGTACTGTTAACCACATACATGGCTATTGATCCTCGGATCATTCCGGCATTCCAGTTGAATACATCCAGGGCAATGAATGCCATTTCATGTGCAAGAGGTTATTCCACCTCAGAGCCGAGAACCTACACCAGACACTAATCCAGCACTAGATGGGTCGAAGAGCGATCTGACCTTCGCAACATCCCTGGACCATAAGTACTCTCGTATATATAAATGGGACCCCCGGGAAAGCCCATATTATCATACCCCGGTCCCCGTCAGTAAGGGAATGCGCAAGGCAGAAGAATAGAAGAAGGAGAAGAAGATGACCCAAGAGAAATACCCCTCCAAAAGACGCGACCAGATCGGAACGCATATCCAAGAGAGGTGGGAAAAGAGAAACGGACGAGAATGAGAGCAAGGTACTAAAAACCAACGTCCAGGCTTCACGTTTAACAACCTCGGGTGCAAGGGGATTGTTTATTTGCTGTTGAGAGGCAAGTTGCTACCGAAAAGCATCTTGCTATCGAGAATTGAATAATTCGCGAATTCCTTTGATTGAATTATTCATGGTTGTGTTTAAGGGCATGGCAAATCGCCGTTTCTCGGTTAGCGAAAGGGGGGTAGCTTGTGGGCCGAGTCGCCGACTAATCAATCTCAAGGTATGACTTTATAGCAGGGTTTCGTTCTCGTTCTCTTGCTGTGCGGTATCATATCTGAGAGGCATGTAACAAGGTCGCTTTAAGTAAGTCACTGAGACCCAGAGGTAGAAAATGGAGGCTGTGTTGGAAGTGGGAATGAAGGTTTATTTGAAGGGCTGTTTTAGGCAGGGGTTTCACGACACCAGGGTTCTCGAGAAAGGAAATTTAGTATTAAATCGATATAAGATCGCCAGCAAGAATCGTGTAACTCCGGACTTTTCACCAATCCTACCCTGAATCAAAACAAGTTTCCGTTTCCTCCCCATCCCCCTCAGACTCTCACTTCACTATTCCCATTCCTTCTCCTCACTCTTCTTGCTCTCCTTCTGCTTCAAGCCTCTCCTCAGCCTCCGACAAATTCTCCTCAACCTCCGGGGTTTCCCCAGTGACTATACTCCACGCGACACTATCCTCCACACCCGACCTCTCATCTTCATCCCTCACATAATCGCTCGCAGTCGTCGGCCCTCCGGCGAACACATATCCGAACCAGTCTCTCCCGCCCGTACTGCCGGAGTTGGTTGCTTGGTACCCAATGAGCGATGTGCATGCGCTGATGGCCTCGCATTTTTGGATCATGTACTCGGTCCAGGTTATGATCGTGTAGTTTGAGAGGTCCTCGTGGTAGCCCTAGATAAATATGAGGTGTTAGAGTGGTCGAGCGGCACCGGTGGTCGAGGGAGAGGGGAGGAGGAGGGGAGGAGGAAATAGAGAAGCTGCTTACGGAAATAACGTTTCCTGGAAAGAGAATTGGTCCTGCGGCCCAGTTCAAAGGTGGCTCAAGCTCGACTGTGTTTTAAATCAGTCCCCCAAAAAATAGAAGGAAGGAGTGGGAGCAGGGGGAAAGGAAAGCAAAGAACAGCCAATCCGTACGTACCAGGAGTCAAAACTATAGGTCCTATTGCCGGTGTTGCCGTACTGCCTGTTGCCGAAACCAGCGCCGGGAGCGCAGCAAAGAGGAGAGCGAGCTTCATTGTGGTAGCTGAGTTTTCGGATTTGCTTTTGGGAGAGGACTAGGATCTGTGTTTGAGGAAACACATGCTAACAATGTGCCGACTATATAGGGGGTTGATGCAAAAATCACACCATCGAGATCTCGTGCATTGGAATGGAGTTGAGGAACTTGAGGGGAAAGGAAATTAGGCGGAGATCATCAGCCATTCTGTTGGAACACTTGCATGCAATTCCATCCAACAAAAACCCCGTAAATCAAACTTAAAAGCTTGTCGTGTAGCTGTAGAACTCCTTGAATATTTACGGCCTATTTGTACTTTATTCCTTTTTTTTCTTCCTGTTTTCCCGTTAGTTTGATGGCGATAATACAGCACAAATTCTGAGCTGGAATGTATGTCGTTCGGAACTCTAAGAATGTATGGGTTGACATTATAAAGAAGCATTCCAACAATGTTTCACCTGCGAACAATGTAGCGTATTATCCCACGTTGGGATGAAGTGTTCTTGGAATGTGGGTCTATATTCGACTTGAGCAAAGGTTCATGTGCAATACATATCGTCGTCGCGACCTAAAATGAAGCTATTCCTACTTCTTGCAAGATCATGATGAAAATACGCTGGCACTTCAGGTTCTCTGTGTCATGTATACAGTAACACAATTATTGCATTCCGTCAAATCTTCAAATCTGGCACAATAGACCTACTCGCAGTCTTCCAAAAATTCTAGGCGAAGAGGATAACTGTACACGTTGCCAAACTACCCAAGGAAAACAAATCTCTTATTTCTTTAGAATGGGTGGTCAAGAAAAGTAATAAGCCATATGTCTATTTAAATCTCGTCACCACTCTTCCTTTCCTGAACGGACTCTACCGAGCTGGGAAGTCAATGTCATTCCATTCCATCCAGAAGATCCGTTGCTGAATACTGAGCCAGAGCGGCCTGTCTGGACAGACTTGGACCATCTCAAGGCTTGTGAGGGAATGGTGGGTGACTAAAGTGGGGCTACTTCTACGATATATTCCTCGCACACTCGCTTAGAACCTTTCCTCTCTTCGTAGCAATTGTAGTTAATAAAGACCATAATAGACCTTGTCGTATGCGTTTCCTGACAAGGCTCAAGACCGGATTGTTGGTTGGTTGAAGATCATCGCTGCTTCTACTACTACATACAAAGCATTCTTGATAAAATACTAGCCATATGTAAAATAAAAAAAACTACTACAATACCACCACAGTGAAATCCACGCATCTGCTTCAAAAAAAACTCTCAAGATGTCCCGAAATTCAAATAACACGCCTGGTCTTCCCCCAAAATCACTACCAAAGAAGCCTCCAAATCTCCACTGGGCTGAATGGAAGCAGAAAGTCTAAACTCGCCACATTATCTATCCTCTTCTTGATTTTGCAAATGAGATACCAAGAAAAAAGTGGTAGCAAAAAGCGTCCTTTCGACAGCACTCCCAGGTTCGGCAACAACAGAAAACCTACAAATTGGCCCCAAATAGCCATAAAAATATCGCTCGACTGTCTCGTGAGTTCTAGCCAAGGGTGTAAATATGTCCAGCCATCTCCAATCATTCTTTGGCGCGAACTTCGCGATTCGCGACGATTGGCGAAGTAGGCGCGCATCAACAGCTTCAAAAAAAAAAAATTCCAAAAGAAAAACCAGCAAAACTCCACCCCAGCCGAAGCCAGGGTTTAGAAAACACCTCGAGGGCATTATTTCAAGATTTGTCGTTCGTTCGCGCCGGGGCTGAGTCCTTTCCTCCGCTACTCGCCCGTTTCGAAATGGCCGCACACAACACAATCTAGCCGAGGGTCCGGTTCTACAACAACCCCCCCTCCAGTGTAGAACCTCTAGCTCCCAACCCTTGGGAACGATTCAAAACCCCGTATCGGGTAAGGCGCCTTCCAAAACCCCGTAAAGGGTAAATCGCCCCTTAAAAGCCCGACTTCCGATACTGTATTATTTCGCTTCGCTTCGCTTATTTACTCGAGTTTGAATAAACAACGTCTCACTTTAACCGGATGCACCCAATTCTATTGGCCTACTCCGTATGCCCAAAAATCGTTCCCCAGAGTTGGGACTAAGAGGGGCTACGCCCCGAGCTTGCGAGGGATTAGGGGAGCCCCGTGACTAACTAAGATTGGCACACAACACCTGGAACACGGTGGTTCAACTGAACTAAGCCTCCTAAGGACTGGGATGGGTTCCATACGGGTTCCATACGAGGAACCAACTGAACTAGGGGCTTAAGGACTTCTGGTTGTGATTGGTGGAGTTGCTTTCGCTAATTGGAGTTATATGGTATCGCGGAGTGTGTGGGGCGGGCGGCCTTTAACTTCCGTGAGCCGATGAGGTGAAGCGTGTCGATGGTGAAGTTTGTCGACGGTGATGGTGATGGGATTGGCGGGCTGATGGGGTGGTTGTGGAGAGTTTTCTGGTGAATATTGCGCTTGTATAGGGCTTTCGATGGAGGGTTTACCTGCAGTAGTATGGTCGTCAAAAGGGGGCTAGAGGTGGGATATTGTCAAGAATAACTGTACTTACGAGGGATTCGGGGGAAATATGCATAAAAATTTGAACTATACGTACAAGTCGTCAAGAAAAAATGCCACTTCAACTATCGCTTCATTTTTTCAAGTGAATAAACCCCCAAAAATATCCTTCCAGGGACGAGGGACTTACAAGGAGTGTTCTGCCTTGGCAAGGTGTGGATACCCAGATACCTCCCACAGCTGGGAATCTTGACTCGAACCGGAAAGCCTATCTAAGTGATTGTACGTCGGTCTTTCTAAGTGTATGAAGTCGCAATACTCCCACCCCCTGTCTCTCGCTTATACACAACCATTCTTAGCAAATCCTAGTACTACCGTCATATAAATTAAAGCACAGCTCCGTCAAATACGAACATACTTCATGGAATAGGCTTGCTGGTACATTTCCTTTTTACAACGTGGCGAGCGGGAGTCTGTAGAAGTTTCCAGATCAGCAAATACCGTGTTTCCATTCTCATTCTGCTGGAAGAAGCATTGTAGATTAGGAGTATAACCCAGGCATAGCTCGCGGCTTTGTTAGTAGGAAAGTTCAAGTAGCAACACTTTTCGATTCGGTGACAAAAAACCCCCCACTTGTCTATCTGAAAAAGAGGAAGACAAAGTTGGGCGGCGCTTGAAATTGAGATGTCCGTTTGGAAGACTAGAATAATAGAGCCAGTACAATAACAAAATCGCAGTCACATTTCGTTAGCGTTCTCGGTTATCTTCGAAGCCAGATATATGATGATTCTCAAACGATCGTCGATGCAGTATGCACGGTTACCGTTAATACGTGCTGTGGCTTTTATACCAATTGAGGGTTGGAGAGAGAATGCTAATGGGAGCGACGAGTTTGCGATCTGAGGCGTTTTGAAATTCTTGAGTAGGAGGGTTTGTGGAAAGGAGAATGTCTAACAAGATGCTGTGGGTTGAGTAGAGGGAAGAGTTCCTGAATTTGGAAGATTGAAAGGGGATCTTGGGAGTGAGAGGAGGTGTGGACTTGAGAGCCATGAAAGCAAGCAATTTGGATCGTAACTGAAATTCGAGACACAAAGATGACTCAAATTGTTTGAAGGGTCCATAGTCCGCAACGATGTATTGTCTCTATTTAAGAACTACTTTCCAGCAATATTCCCAGCCAATAATTCACGCATTGGCCGCCAGGACATCAAACTGCGGACATTGCCTTTATATCTTGAGCTATTTCTAGGAACGAGGACTCAAATACTCAAGAGAATGCAAGATTTATACGACCTAGCACGAAATACGTTCCATGTTTTGACTCTACCTCGCTTAGAAGAAAGGGGGTAGATTTCACTTGGCAGTAGCTTTAAGTTCGGTAGCAAACTTTCCTCTTCCTTCCTCAGCCATTGGGGACATATAAACATCACGCATAACCGGAATCGTGCTTAACATGGTACGATACTATGAACTTGGAAAATTTGATAATCGCGAAAGGTTAGCTTTGGTGTCGAAAGGATCCTAGTTATGTCTCCCTCAAAAGGGTCTTCGTGCTGCTGAGGATTTTGATGATTCCAAGCATTCAATTCTTCAAACTCTCTTTTAAGCTACGAGAACCCGACTTCTCCATCCCCTACATGGCAATTTATCAAAGTGGATTCGAACACTTGCTACTATTTTAGAGTCCGCGCTAGCAATACAGCCAATACCAAGACAAAAATCAAGGAAACTTTTCTTAGGAATGGAATATATACTAAAAACGTAACATAAATGGTCGATAATAGCGAGTTTTAAATTTGGAAGCAGTGAAGTGTACTGCTACGTTACGAAATATTTAGTTGTAACAAATATGCTACGATAGATACCTTACGATATATAAGCGGCTATGTTTCAGACTAAATAATGTCAACCACAGCTTGAATGGATACCGACAGGCGGAGATACTTGGTGGAATTACAACGATCCAGGCCGCCATTCGTCTCAAAATGACTTGCAATTAATCTAGCCGTCTTTATCTACCTCAACTCTAAATCTATCAGAGTGTCCCTCCAGACTTACTGGCAGGATCCAACATTCTCCTCACGCGGCAGAAACCATTCGACAGCACTCTCGAATTCGCCAACAAAACCACCCCCCTTCGCTTAAAAGTGAAAACCTAAATCCAATTGATTCCCCTCTACTTAATCCCCTTCGAATTATCCTCCTAGTTCTATTTCCCGTGCAGAACGAGTACGTTTTGAATCCCAGCCTCCCCTCCCCCAAACAAGGTCGGGGCGGCGTCTGTGGCGGCATCTACTTCGTTACAATAGCATTCCAATCTCCTTTACCTATCTTTTATTTATACATGAATACTGGAGGTGGAGGGGAAGGATGGTAGGTGTTGTTGTGGTCGTAAGTACCGGTATGAATTATAATAACGAGCAGGAAGGTTGTGGCAGGCAACGAGTTCAAGCGTATATTTTTATCACACTTCTACACAGTAAGTAATCCACCATAGTAACCTTCCAATCACCACCAAACGAAAGAAATAGAAATTCATTCTAGAGCATAGGTAAGTCTTTCGCTTTACAGTATTTCTTTACAAACCCATCCCTGGAGAGCAGGAAGTGTTTAGTTAAAAAGAGATCTGGAACTTATCAAATAGCGATGAACAACAGGAAAGAGAAGATATTCGCAGCCACTCCGTGGTTTCAAGTTCTGGAAAGACTTGCCTCAATGTCATAAAATGCATATTCCACTCATCCACGAAAGGTTCTAATTTGGGAGACGAAGAATATTGCTGAATATCTCTTACACCCTTGCTGGGGAAAGAAAAATCAAGAGGAAAGTGTCATGAAGGAAAAGCAAGCGACGGCGATTTTCATTTCGGTAACAAAACCTCCTCCTCCAAATAATGCCTACCTCTGACAAACCGTAAACTCAAACATTTTAAATTCCCCATATTTTGACACTCTGACAAGTAGGTGTTTTCGAATGAAACGACTACGTCGAGAAATGAGACGGGACCATCAGAAGCTTGGCTTTGTTTTTGTCAAGCTTGGTATTTCTTTTGGCACAATTCGAAAATTGTAATTATCATATTTACCGAATCAAACGTTACAGTAACCCAGCTTCACCAATTGACGAACCGTTTGTATTAGAGGAAGGAATGGAGGCTTGTTTTAGGTGGTAAGGAGGGAAGTAAGTGGAGGAGTTGAAGTTTGAGGGTTTAAGGGATGGAAGGTTGAAATAGGGATAGTTTGAGGAGGTTTGAAATACAGACTCTACAAAGAAACAAGGAAGATAACTTCTCTTAAAAAACAAGTCCAAACAGATCTCTACTGGATATCAAGAATTGACATCTCCATGACGAATAACTTCGCAATTACAAAATGAAAGAGAAAAAAGGACCAGCAATACCAGAAATGCTGAAGAAGATCCACGCACGAACTTACCGGGATATTTTGATTCTCCTAACCCTTTTCCCATCAGAAAATTGTCCCAAGTGTCCCAAGGAAAGATTGATTCGGTAACACTTCTCAACTCGGCAACAAATATCTTCCCTGTTATGATCTGTAGAAAGGCTTTACTTACCTGGTACAAAGGGATTATGCAACCAAGTTAGGGAATGGTAGTAATGAATCGTCCTGATTTTATTTAACCTTACCTTATTATAATCCATTAAAATTCCACGAACCGGTGAAATGTATCTCCATATTTCTGGTATTGTGCTGGTGCGGAGAAGGCTGGAGGGAGTGTGTTTTCGTGGTTATGTAGGAGGGAAGGATGGTTTAGGTGAAGTTTGTAGTGTGAGGTTGAAGGAGAGGGATTTGAGGTCTGGGATGGGTAGTTGGGAAGGGGTAGGTAGGTGGGTGGTAGAAGTTGAGAAGTTGTGTATGTTACCATTGAGTTGAAGAAGAGATATGTCTGAGCGACACGTTCTGCAATGTCTATTCGAGACGCCATTGCATAATGTCTCCGGATTCTCCCAGAAGACACAACTGCCTCCAAGTTTCCATCGAGGTAAGTAAACGGTAAACCCCCATTTCCACCCCTACAACCTCCCTTCCCCCTCATTTCTCCTTTCCAAAATTCGTCTATCTGTCGCCCGGACCACATGCTCGAGGCACAGACACTTCCAGTCCATCGGATCACGATGCATGTGGAGTACGTAATGTGGCGTGGGATAAGATAGGAACTGGACAGACGGGCTTGGGAGACTAAAGTGCTAGCATTGTTTTGTTTTTCATTGGAGCGTGTGGGTGGTTGATGGGATGGGATAAAACGTGTCGATGGGATGGGATAGAACGTGGAAGGTGCTAGCGCTGCCGTAGTAGTAGCTGAAACCCTCCGAAGACAGCCACGGGTTATGAAGGAAAGAGAAGGGACTGAGCCGCGAAACGTGGTAGTTGTCAATGGATACAAACACTTCAATACAAACCTCTTACCCAAATCTCTATTCTTTAAACGGGTATTTATTCTTCCTTTTTTGTTTTAGTTTTTTTTCTTTTGAGGATTTTATGGAAGCGAAGCGACCATTTCGTGGGGGTTGAAACCGTAAAGGATGGATGAATTTGGGTTTTGATAACGTGAAGGAATGACGCGATGAAGTCAGGAGGCCCGAATATATGGTGCGTGCGTGGATACTTCCTTCTAGAAGCATTTTGGCTCTGAGGAGTAAATTCTGGGGTTACGAATGTGGAAAGTGAAACTTTTGTGTTGTCGATGCACTTTGATTCTCCTTTGAAGGCAGAAACGCAGGTCGAGAGGACATCAGATGATAGATTAACGATCTCGATCCTCACGTGGTACAGGAATTGAAGGCTTTGCCATTCAACAATTCCATTCTTTTCCCATTCTTTCTTTTGCTTTTTATATCGGAAGTATCGAAGCATGGATCCTGGCACCTCGGTTCGACCCCAACATCGGCCACCATTTTTGGGGGAATATCCCCCCTGTGAGTTCATGAACGCCCATCCAGCCACTCAGAGAAGCGAATCCGCCCACGTGTATTCTTCAACGACATCCAATGTTCGAGTGCAAAAGCACGGCTGAAATGTGACACCAATCCGTCAGTTCTGCGCCTCGAATGACAGGTACGGACGACGGACAGATTCCATCCTCTACCGAGAAAACTCCAACCGAAAACTCAGGGGAAAAGGTTACTAAAGAAGAGTCGTGTGGTGGCAGCATCAGAGGAGAGCCCTGCCACTCGTTGACTCTAAAAGCAGGAAAAAGCTTCCAGATCGCGATGTTTGAGTTTGGCATGGCACCATCGGAGGTTGATCACTCCCTCAGAGCCCTAGAACTCGCCGAAACCAAGCCCGTCAAACCTCGTGGATGGATGAACGGGAACATACCCGTTTCTGCAAACCATATTTGATAGCAAAAAGCCATGCCGGCCTCACAAGCCGGAATCTTGTTTAAAAGTTAACGAACGGGTCGGCCCACAGCAGCATCCCACGCCAATACCGGTATCTACAACCTTAGGTACCATCATATCACGATTCTTGCTCACTGGACTAGTCGCGTCGCACATCGCACATGAGCGTCGAGATACGTATCACGTCCCTCGATTTCGCGGAACAGGTACCAGAAAGTCGATGGACTTTCGCACAGCAATATAATATCACTATGCAGGTGGCATGATCTGGCATTTATTTGTCCTGTTTCGAGATGACTTTCGCCCTGAAAAGCAATCCGCCGCTGCCGGCAAATCCTTCAAGGAGAACGGCCATCGGCCTCATTACCAATGATGGCGACTCACTCATGCGCAGGATGCAGGTATTGGTGGATTGTATCGCTATTCCCGCCAGTAAAAGGTTCAGCCTTCCAGACACGCCAGATTCCCTTTCGGAGGAGAAGCGAGCTGGTGAGATCAATGACAGGCCTGGTTGCATCGGGGGGCTGAATAAGGCGCTGGAGGCGGTCGTTGTGGATGATGAGAGGGGGGGACGCCCAGTGAAGTCCCGTCTTTTCCAGAACTCCGGGGCTATGTGGCCGAGGGGGGATGGGAGACAGGGATCAGAGTGGGGTGGCATGGATGAGTCGAGTATGAATACAGCGAAGGGCGTGCAGGAGGGAGGATGCGGATTGAATTGGACGGCACTCCATGACTTCCCTTTACAAATGCAGACAACTTGACAGACCTCACCGTCGACCACCATCAGAAACAAATAGATACGCCAGCGAGACGCCTCTCACCTTTCCACCTCGTCATCATTGCGATCGCGCCCGGTAGCGGGGTTCCATCTGCCGATCAACCACGCATGCTGAGTACATACAGTCAGCCACCACCACAAATTCACTGCAGTCTATCAGCCCTAAGTTGAGGTGACGACAAAAGAAAAAATACCTAAAGACAAATACTTAGACCGCCTCACCTACGTCGATTTGAACTCTACGCTTCTTCTCGCTTCACCATCGCGACTTCACGACTTCTCCAACGTAGAAAGCATCATATCCGGCCGAGAGGAATTTATCGTTTTGTTGCCCTACGAAAATACCAGCCATCGAGGCTGATGCGCCGGTCATGACCGCGTTTCTTCCTGACCCCGCGCTTGCGCTCCCTGCGAATGTGAAGCCAAAACGAACACGGGGAGGAAACGGTGCTTTCCACAATTTCCACAATGACTATTCGCATATCAACGATCCGAATCTACGGCGGAGGTTGGCCTTGACAGAGATAGACCAGGCAAGCAACCCTCGGATGCATGGAAGTATCTTCGACTAACAAGCATAGGTCCCTTTTGGATGGTACCATGTACGAGCTGTAATGGTAGCAGGAATTGGCTTCTTTACCGATTCATATAATATCTTTTCCATCAATCTTGTCACTTCATTGCTGGGCATGGTTTTCTGGCAAGGTGATCCTATACCCAATTCGAACTCGGGAGGGAATCATGGCGTGCTACCTACAGATGTCAATACGGCATTGAAAGCTGCTACGTCCGGAGGTGCTGTTATAGGACAACTGGCTTTTGGCTGGCTTGCTGATGGTGAGAATGATACATCTGTCTTTTTTTCTATTTTCTAGAATCATATTCACAATTATATGACCCTTTCGCCACCGAGCTTCACCTTCCTGCGATTCCTAATATTTCACTACCTCTCAATGTCTTACGGTTGGTTCGAGGGCTAATTTCCAACCTCAACAGTTATCGGCAGACGAAAGATGTATGGAGTCGAACTCGGAATTATTGTCTTGGCGACTTTTGCTCAGTCCTTATCGGCTCCCAGTATTTCGGTCACTATGACGGGACTTTTAATATGGTGGAGAGTAATAATGGGTATAGGTATTGGAGGGGATTATCCGCTTTCTGCTGTGATTACATCTGAGTAGGTGCTGCTGTTTTTTGTCCTACCAAGCTTTAGCTTCCAAACATGAAAAGCTTAAGAGGTCTCAATCATCTGACCTCTCGCGCTTCGACGTACTTTAACACATAGCTAACCTCAAATAGATTCGCCCCAACACGATGGAGAGGAGCCATGATGGCAGCGGTCTTCTCCATGCAAGGAACAGGACAACTTGCCGCGGCTTTGGTGGCGCTAATAACGACATTATGCTTCAAGGAATCCTTCATAAACACCACAAAAGACTTTTCAAGTTGCGACGCAAAATGCCAACTAGCAGGTGATCGAGCATGGCGAATCATCATAGGATCAGGTGCTTTACCAGCAATATTCGCCTTGTACTGGCGTCTAACAATCCCGGAAACGCCACGATATACATTTGACGTTGCGCTTGATATCGAAAAGGCCGACGCTGACATTAAAGCCTATCTAAACAGTGATGCTGAAGGATTTGTAGACCCATTGATACAACACAAGACGAAACGTGGAATAGGCAAGGACCTAAGCACACCGAAAGCATCTTGGCCTGATTTCATTACATATTTCTCGAAGTGGAAGCATTTCAAAGTTCTTTTTGGGACTACGGCTTCCTGGTTTTTTCTCGATTTAGCATACTAGTACGATTACCCCTTTCCCCCTAAACATAGCCAAGCTTCTAACATTCTACCTCACAGTGGGCTCGGTCTAAACAACACCATAATCCTCAACGCAATCGGCTACTCAACCGGTACCACCATCTACGAAACCCTCCTCAACGGCGCCATCGGAAACCTCATCCTCGTCTGCGCTGGCGCTCTTCCAGGCTACTGGCTCTCCATCCTCCTCGTCGACACCATCGGCCGCAAAACCATCCAAATCGTCGGCTTTACAATCCTTACTCTCCTCTTCTGCATCATCGGCTTCGCCTACAATAGCCTCGCCACCAGCACCCTCCTCGCCCTCTACATCCTCTGTCAATTCTTCTTCAACTTCGGCCCCAACACTACCACCTTCATCATCCCGGGCGAATGCTTCCCAACTCGCTATCGCGCCACCGGCCATGGCCTCTCAGCTGCCTGCGGAAAAATAGGCGCCATCGTAGCACAGATCCTCGCCGAGTTTTTACTCACTGGCACGCCAGCTCCGCATTGCAAAGGCACGGCATGTCAGCCCTGGCTTAACCACCTCATGCAAATCTTCGCACTTTTCATGCTCTGTGGCACCGCTGTCTCTTTCCTGCTTCCGGAAACTAGAGGACACACCCTTGAAGAACTATCGGGCGAACACGATACTAGGGAACAGGAATACGCTGCTATGGGCGGTGGCGTCAAGGGTTGGCTTAGGAGGAATAATCCGTTCGCGGGTGGGAAACCGGCTGGGTTTGGGGCGGAGAGTTATCCAGTTCGGCCATCTAAGAGTGGAGGCCGGAAAGAACGACGAGCGAGACAGAGATTGGGGATTATGTACTCACCCGACATCCTCCCGGATCAAGACTCGAAACCGAAATCCAAAAATCCCTTTAAGCGGATGAAGGGTAGAAGTGCTAGTGGAAGTTTCGACAGCGAACGTCCCGCAAGCCTTAGCAGTGATGGTCGAGATGGGAATAGCACTACGGCGGTGGCTGGAGGGTCTGGGAATTTAAGTATTGCGGCAGGAAACGCCGAGATGGTGGAATCTGCGAATGGCGGACTCATGCCCGGATGGAGTCGTGGGTGGGGTGTTCAGATGCAGAATGCGGGGAAGAAGGAGAGGAGGGGGGGCGATTTGGATAATATTATGTTGCATGATGTGGGCAGTTTGTTGAAATGAAGAGACTGATGGAGTTTCCTTCATTCCAATTCCCTGGAGACATAGCTTACATATCAACGGCTCTGCCAACCTCTTACGCCAGAGGAAACCGGAGAGATGGGACGAAATATAGAGGTGGTGCTAGCAGATGTTTTGTATATTATGGCGCTACATACGAGGATCGGCCGGTCATCACGCTTGGGACGGGTCGGGCTGGGTTGGATATCTGAAATTCAGCCAGGGAGATATCGCTTGGATATTTAGATTCGGGGTTTGGACAACAGAACAAACCCTGAATCGGACTGGAGGTATGCGCGCGGATACCCACAATGAAATGGCGTAAATGAATGGATGGGAGGGAAGGGAAATTGTTATGAGTATGAGTATATACGATAGCTAAGAAATAGCTATCATAGAACGAAAATTGAAAACAAAATTCAAACACATCTTCCATTCTTCGTTCTTAGTCACTACTATTGTATTTCAAACTCCCTTATTCATTCAACCCATTAAGACAAACCCCCCTTTGATATCCTCGAACCTCCGCCTTCCACTTCCATCTATCTTCCTTGATTACTAGCACTCGGAGTCTCGCATCAAACTTGAACTCCTATTCCTTTAACCACACTTCCTCTTAATATACGCCCCCCATCCTATTATTTATAAAACCCTCTCTTAATCAGATCTCTCGCTATCGGTACACTTGCCACAAGAACGGTTTGAGAATTATGTGTCGAGTGACTAAATGGGAATCACTTGTTGTATTGTTGGATATGAGAATGCATGGGAGGCGGTAATGGGTGGGGGCTTGCGTAATAAGCTTTAAGCCAATAAGAAATAGAAGGAGGGGATACTTTTGTTACCGAATTGGAAGTTACTCCCGATTTCATTCCATCAACATATAATATCCTTATCTTTGGTTTCCCTTCTCTTTGCTAGAATTATAGAATAGGAAGGGCCTGAAAAATCTGGTAGGGAGGTATGTGGAATGTATTTTTAGTTTTTTGTGGTATTGAGAGACAGAGGTAGGGAAATCGGAAGGAATGTTTGTGGTTTTGTGAACGTGGTTTGGGTTGGTAAATTTGGGTTTTAAGTGGGTTTAAGGGAGGAGGGGATGGGGATGAGGATGAGGAGATGAGGAGATGAGGCTGAGGGTAGGTGGATGAGGATGGGGTGGGGGTGTAGGGAGGTAGGGGTAAGTAGGGGTGCAGGGAGGTAAATTAGAATTTAGAAGGTTATCTACAAATAAACATAAAGGGTATTAGAGTTATTTCATTGCAGTAGAACTAAGCTTACGTTTTTGATGAAGAAGTGGGAAATGAGAAGGTGTTAAGATATTTATATACCATCTCTTACATAAATTATCACCCACAATCATTCACAACAACACTTCCTTCTAAAGTGAGATATACTCCAAAACAGCAACTCATTGTGGTCAAGAGGATGCGGATATGCGAAAGGGAACTTTTTCTACAAGGAGATTGTGAGACGGAGTTGAGAGGGAGGGATGTTGATGGATTGGTGGAGCGAGAGAGGGGGGGGTTTGTTGGTGAAATTGAAAGTTCTGCCGATTACCGATTTCTGTTTGGCAGGGAGGGGGGGGGGGGGGGGGGGGGGGGGGG